>VZRV01007600.1:0-151223 GCA_013398115.1 Falcunculus frontatus
AAGTCAGTCCCCTGTGGAAAACCCTGGCTGACAATATCATGGGCACTCTGTACCACAGCACTAAAATCCAGCTGCCATGAGACAACTGCTTCCAACAACAACTTATGTAATGTTGGTCTTTCTGCTGACTCAGGGTGTTATTCAGAGTTCCGACCCCCAGGGTCCCTGCAGAGCACTGACAGAACCAAAATCCTGTTTCACCTTTCTCCTGGTTACCTCAGTGTTGGCACAGTCAGCAGCAGGTAGTGAAACAAAAGGCCTGGGGTGACAGCAGCAGCCTGGGACTCAACACTCCGCTGAGCTAAATTACAACACCGCAAACACTCAGCCAGGCAGCAGCTCATCTCTCCTGTCTTCTTCGTATTTCTTCCTCATAGCTGCAACTGCTGAGTGCCACCTCACAGCCTCTGGAGGGGAGGGGAGGGTTTACTTCTCTCATTTATGTGAAAGCAGAATTATATTCTGTGTGGAAGAATGCAGTATTCAAGCTACAAAATCAAAAATCAAGATATAATCTGTGCAATTGCTGCTTCTATGGCTGAAAGCTTGCATCAATACACTGCACAAGTATAGTAGAAATCTCATATGTTGCTTAAATACAGTGAGTAAGTCTGTTACTGAGAATATAAGAAATACCAATATCAGCATTTTTTCTTCTCCAAGTCAATGTTTCAAGTAGCTACAAAGTGCAAGGTCTTCTGGAACCTCGCAAAACTCCAGAAACAAGAGTCCCTAAATAACAGGATGGTTTTCAAGAGCAGAGCAAGCAAAGACAATACTGCCCAGTCCCAGTTCCAGGTTTGTGCTCCCTCGCCTTTACACCATTCCAAATCACTGGATTCAAAATACACCACTTTCCTCCCTTCTACTGCTTCCATGTCTAAATAAACAATTAAACACGCAAGCAAGCAAACCAAAACAGAAGACAGGGCAAAAACTACAGGGTTGAAGCCTTGTCCCTTGCTAGAGCTGAATTCTGGAGTACTCTTGAAAGAAAAGCTCCAGTAAGTTATGAAAATGCACTACTTTGTCCTGGCACCACCATAGGAGTTTCTCATGTAATCGCTACAGGACAAGTCTTTAACCAGTAAGACTTATTATCATTTTGCATTTGCCCCACACACTCACCAGTCTTTCTGTGAAACATTTTTGTTGTAAATATGGCCTGAATGGTCCTTGTAAGGAGGGCAGATGCATTTACACCGGACATCCTCAGAGTTCTAAAAGTGAAGTAAACAACATGCTTAGAACAAATTATCATCAGTTACTATATTAGTTATATTATCAGGGTACAGAAAGCACTTTTCACATAACACTTGAAATATTTAACACACACTATTTGCAAGTATCTTTGAACAGTCTTACTCAGGACTTCCTACAAGTTTAAGAACAACCCTTCAGAATTACGAAGCAAGCAGAGCAATTTGTCAAGTAAAACCATTATTTGAGATAGAAACACATTCTCGAGGGGAAAAAAAGGGAGTTTAAGCTCATTCCTCTTTTTAAGAAAAACCACACATGCAGAAATTGCTGATGCTGATTACTCAGCTATCCATCTTATGAGGACAGCTGCTTAGCAGACACAGTGATGAGCTTAAAATGAATGAAAGAATACTGAACTTATTTTAGCAAATAAGAGATAAAGGATAAGCGCGGCTTATCTAAAGTTTATGGCAATTTCTAGTGGCATTACAAAGGAATGTGTGAACAAGTATTGGTAATGAACTTCTACACTGAACAGCCAAGTCAGAGTAACACTAAGTGGGCACAGGTCAGTGGGAAAACCTTGACTGCACTAGCACAGAATCACAGAAAGGCTTGGGTTGGAAGGGACCCTAAAGATCATCTAGTTCCAACTCCACTGCCACAGGCAGGGACACCTTCCACTAGACCAGGCTGCTGAAAGCCCCACCCAACCTGGCTTTGAACACTGCCAGGGTTGGGGCATCCATAACTTTTCTGTGCAACCTGTGCTGGTGCCTCACCACCCTCACAGAGAAGAATTTCCTCCTGATATCTAATCTAAACCCACCCTCTTTCAGTTTAAAACCGTTCCCCCTTGTCCTGACACTGCGTGCCCATATAATCAGTTCTTCTCCATCTCTCTTACAAATTTCAGGTACTGCAAGGATTTCAGGTGCTGCAATTAGGTCACCCCGGAGCCTCCCCTTTTCCAGACTAAACAATCCCAACTCCCTCAGCCTTCCCTCACAGGAGAGGTGCTCCACCCTGTGATCATCTGTCATGGCCTCGCCTGGACTCGCTCCAGCAGGTCCATGTCCTTCCTGTGCTGCTGACCCCAGAGCTGGATGCAGCACTGCAGGTGGGTCTCAGGAGAGCGGCGTAAACACACACCATAATCTACACACTATCTACCGAACCGCCTCTGGTCTCGCCACAGAGAAGTCAAACAGCTGATTACCATTAAAAAGGAGACCATTCAGACACGCGGGTACTCTGACTGTAGAAGACACGCTGTTGTTCTCTGCCCGTCACAGAGAACTACGGTAATAGTCCCAAATATTAACCGAGAAGGACCAAGAGCAGAGCGCTTGCACTCAGCGCGGGTGAGGCGGCCGGAGCCGGGTGAGGCCGGGCAGCGACCGCGGAGCCCCGCGCTGGAGCTGCGGCGGGCCCGGGGCTCAGCCCGACCCAGCCCCGGCAGCCTCGGGGACAGCAGCTCCATCTCCACTCGTAGTTTCGTGTGACGGCGTCCCCGGGCACCGCGGCAAAGCGACATCATCGGCTACGAGCTTAAGGCGAGCGCAGGAGCCGGGGCTGCCGCCGAGGCCGTGCCGCCGGGCCCCGCTCCTCCGCCGAGGGGGACAGGGCAGCGCCCGCACGAAACCACCGGCCCCGGCCTTCCCCTGCAGCCGGCCGGGGAAGCAGTGGGGCCCAGAAGGAGGAACGACCCGCGGGAACCGAGCGCCCGGCGGGGGCAGCGGAGGGAGGGCCCGGTACCGGCAGCACCACCGTGACCCGTCCCCCCCATCCCGCTCACCTTGGCCTCTGCGCCCAGCCCCGCCAGTACGGCCAGCAGCAGCAGCAGCGAGCAGAGGCGCGCCCCGCAGGCCGCCATGTCGGGCCCCGCCGCTCTGTGGCCGCTTTATCGCCGCTTGTCGCCGCCGGGCCGCCGCCGGGCCCCCGCCGCCATCACTTCCGCCTGCCGCCGCCCTCACGTGAGGCGCCGTCCGCACGCCGTGGCGGCCCCGCGGGAACGGCGGCGCCGCACGATGGTTCCGGGGCGCGGGCCGGTCGGCACAAAAATATTCCTGGAATCGTGGAATCATCAGGATTGGAAGAGACTTCCAAGATCATCCAGTCCAAGCACCAATCCAGTACTGTAGCCGCTAAACCATATCACCCAGCGCCAAATCCAGAAACCCCTTGAACATCTCCAGGGACGGTGACTCCACCACCTCCCTGAGCGACCTATTCCAATGCCTGACCACACTGACAGTGAAAAAATTTTTTCTAATATCTAATCTGAATATCCCTTGTCTCATCTTAAGGTCATTTCCTCGGCTCCTCTCACTGCAGGCACGGCAGAAGAGACCAGCCCCCACCTCACTGCACCCTCCTTTCAGGCAGGTGTTGAGAGTGACGAGGTCTCCCCTGAGCCTGCTCTTCTCCAGGCTAAACAAACCCATCTCCCTCAGCCACTCCTCTTAAGACATATTTCCTAAGCCTTTCAGGAGCCTTGCTACCCTTCTCTGGACACACTTTAGTATCAACATGTCCTTTCTTAAAGAGAGGTTAGGCTGATGGGCCTGTAGTTCCCCCGATATTGGAATATTGCAATGGGTAAGAAGTGATGATTAGTAACACTCTAAATAAGGTGTGTGAGCAGCATATAATCCAGTTTTTACACATCTGAACATACAGTTATATAAATCTTCATGCATTTTTATACACAGCTGTTTCTCGGAGAAGACGTCACTAAAATCCAGCAATGCTCTCAATTTGTCATGTGGTTGTTAATTATTTCCACCCAAAAGCTGTGTTCACCTTCTTGCAGAGGGCAGCCAGCCTTGGTGAGAAGCAGTGTTTCCAGCTGTGCTCCCTAAGACCTGGCAGACCAAGCAGTCTGTGAGTCTTCCCTACTTGTGTAGGAACCCCAAACCCACCTGATGCTGCCAAGGCTGGATCCAGCCCGTCCCTGGAACAGCAGCCACTGCTGAAAAAGGGTTTGAGCCCAGCCTGGGAAACAGCTCAGGCTCATCTCAGCTCTTCTGACACCTTCACAGAGGAACAGCAGGCTCTGTGACTCAGCCCATTTATTCCTTCTCCTCCTTTTCATATCTTCTGTCTTTCTTGCAGCCATTCTGGTACCGGAAAGGAGCCTACAAGAAAAGTGGAGAGAGGCTGTTTACAAGAGCAGGTAGTGACAGGACAAAGGGAATGGCTTCAGACTGAAAGTAAGTTTAGATTAGATATTAGGAAGAAATTCTTTACTCTGAAGGTGTTGAGGGACTGGCACAGGTTGTCCAGAGAAGCTGTGGATGCCCCATCCCTGGCAGTGTTCAAGGCCGGGTTGGATGGAGCTCTGAGCAGCCTGCTCTAGTGGAAGGTGTTCCTGCCCATGGCAGGGGGACTGGGACTGGATGATCTTTAAGGTCCCTTCCAACCAAAACCATTCTATGATTCCATGGTTCTCTGTCTAAACTGCTCAGTAGCAAAACTGTACAGGGGTAAAAGCTGCTCCATTTCCCCTCTCCCTCTCCAGCCCCCACTTGGTGGCTGTAATTTCATAATCCTTTAGAGTCAGTAGACACTTCAACTGTGCTATTCACGCCTTCCTAATACAATAGGTTGTGTAATCCTAGCAGTGCATCAGACATCCCGGGAAAGGAGCTCGAGTTACTATGGAAACACAAAACACCTTTATTTAAAATTCAGGGGAAATTGCCAGCAGACTGTAACGAGCGTACCTCAGGTTTCAGCCTTAGCCAAACAATTTGTCTATTGAATGACTGTATCTGCAATGAAAGTGTTTTGAAGCGTGAAGGTGGCTCTGTGTCTTCCCCACCACCCACAGCCATAGTCTACGATGGGCAGATTGACTGCTTAGCTGAAAAACATGCTGAATCTTTAGAAAAACACGGGTCACATTTTGAGCTGAAGTAAACAATACGCAGTTTCGGAGGCATCACTGCCTATGGAAGAGTTTGCTGTAAGAAAAGAGAGCCTGATAAACTAATTTTTTAACTCAATCAGAGAGGTCTGATACACAGGTAATAAATGAGCTTTTATTTAGGTGGCTGGAACAACCTTTGGGACCTTCAAGCACAGTCCTGGAGCTTCCTCAAAGCCAGGGACACCAAAAAATAAATGGGAAGTTGTGAGCCACAGGCTCTTGGTCCTGCAGGAGGTAAAGATTACTTCTTCTAGGAGACGAGTCCATTCTTCCCCTAGAAAACAATAAGCAGTGATTAAGTCAGCAAAGCTGCTGGGTGAATTATTAAGAAAAGAACACTGGGGGTTTCTGTCTTAACATCTAGATTTTTTCAGTTTTGTTTCCTTTCTCTTTTTTTAATGTGTTTGTCCGCACACCAGTATCAGAAGCAGTACTGTTAAACTACACTTTTTAAAAAAAGAGGAAAGGCAGCTAAAAAATGTATACATAAGTTGATTTTAAGGAAATTATTAAATGGTTGCCATGAGCATAATTGCTTTTCAGCTTGCTAATCTTCCAGAAGGGCTGAAGATGTGTTTCATCTTCAAGAGAGCTCTCACTGGATTATCAGCAGAGTCTGAGCTTTAGTGGCAGCAGGCTGCTCCCTGCACTGCTACCTCTGTCCTTACTGGACCAGTCCTCTTCCAGTTCATGGAGCTGAGCTCTCTCATCTAGTGTGCTTTTTAAAAAAAAACATACGCCGTGCTTTAAAAACAAGATTTGTCTGAGAGTTGCAAGTATGCACTGGCCTCTCTAAGCTAAACCTTGCACTTTGCTGTCAGCGTGCCGTGTCAAATTTGGGGTTTTACAGTTTTGTAGCTGCTCTCATGTTTGCCTCCGTTATCAATACTCACACACCAAGTGCCTCAGAGAGCTGCTGGCAGTGCCTTTGATCATTCAAAGGCTCTGCCTCTGAGGCTGCGGGGAGGGGGGAGCCCTGGTCCCCCCTGGCCGTGGAGGGGTGAGCCATGAGGTGCATCCCCCTGGGCTACTGGGGCACAGCCTGAGCCAGGCTTTTGGGAGCAAGAATCAAGGCTGTGCAACGAAGACACAGCACAGGCGTGCATCTCTAGGCATTGGGCAGGGCAGCTGCTCCAGGGGCACATCTTTCCTGCTCAGTCACCTTACAAAAATAGCTTATAAAGAGCTTTATATTTCCAGGCACTGTATGTACAGAGTGAGCTCCTGCATTTCCTTTCCTGTTGCAGGAGCCTTCCCGAAGCCACATGGTCTCTGCAGCCAACCGTGCACTGAGCTGTGCCTCTGCTCCTCCTCACTGTGCTGCACTGATTCACATGTGAATATGAGTATTTTAAAAGCTTTTCTCTGCAAAGTACCTTTATGCCCTGTGGTAATGACACAGGACTCTGCTGTGCTGTGTCAAACAGTTGGTGTAGGGCTGCTTCACACACTGCAGCTGAACAGTCCCTCACTGTCATGGGGTGGATGTTCTTCAGGGCAGGTAGGGATAGATGCTATTTACCATAATTTAAATCATCCACATTATGATTATTTTTTACTAATGCAAATTACCGTCTTTTTATGTCAGTTCAGCCTATTCACATTCAGAACTTGCCTGGCTTCCCTTTGTTTTCCCAGCTGAGAAAATCTTTTCATTATCAACAATGATATAAAAGAAAAATCTGAGGGGATTATGTAAATAAGTGATTGAATCAGCACTTCTGCACTTACTGCCAACATGAAAGTGGTCTGACATTTGCACAGAAGAAAAACAAAGTAAATGCAGATTCTTTTTTTGTCTATTCCCTACATTCAATTAAAAAAGTAAAGTGATGGCAGCACTTGTCACAGCAGCCTTTACTTAGCAAAGTAACATAGGAAGAGATTAATTACAACATCAGTTGCTCTAGGCTGGTGAGAAATTCACCTTTCAGCAGCTTGGTCATCAGCATCCCTCTGAATATGTTCTGTCACTGGTGTTGCATCCCTTCAAATAGACAGCACAGTTTTGTATCATGAATTTCTGTTTTGGGCCAAAACCCCGGTGGCTTGGCTCCGGTCTAGCTGCTGTTGCGGCCTCGTCATCTTTGATCTCTGGAGAATACAAAGAGAAATCGATGCCAGTGGGGTGGATGGAGTACAAGGTTTACAATAAAAGCAAGCTCTCCAAATCTAGTTCGTCTCAGAGCCCCATTACATTACAGTAATGCAATGTAATGGCTCGTGGCTTCCTTCCATAACCTAGGCATTATTTTGCAATCTGCTGTCGGGAGTTACGTAAAGCCTTTCACAGCAGAAATGCATGCATATGGAAAGGGCAAGCTGGGCAAACTGTTTACCTCCGTATTTCTATATTTGTATTGATATTTATGATATGAAGCAAATGGAGGGAAGTGCTGAAAGGGCTGTGCATTTATTTAATCTTTCTGTCTCAGTGAATCCACTCCTGACTTTTCTGCAGGCTGTGAGAGTTCAAGGTCCCTCTCTGCTAATGCAAGGTCAGTCAGGGCTCTCACACACTGCAGCAGCTGAGTCCCCACATCACATACGTGGGGAGCACGCCGTGTTCTGTGTATGGTTTCAATTAGTGACATATGTCATGCTCTTATCAGTGCAATTCCAGCTCCATATCCCTTCCTTCAGCAAAGAACACGTGCTGCAAATACACGGAACAGCAGCTTGTAGGTGAGACGGGGGCTTCAGCTCTTCAACCGTGATCTGTAAGCACACAGCTCTGGCTTCATCCCTTGCAGCATCAAGAACAGCTTCTGCATTTGTTTGCTTAATCCAAAACTTATAAATAGCCTCTGCCAGCCCTGACCCAGCAAGACCTCAGATGCCCTGCATGTACTGCTCATGGGAGAGACGAGGTCAGTGCTGCTCCACACACTTCTGCGGCTTCTTGTTCTACCCCAGAGAGCTTTTGCTAGAGGCACGGAGGCAAACATGCCCAAAAAGGAACCACAGTTTTCTTCCTCATACAGAGCAATCCACTAGGATTACTCTAATAAATTCGTGCTTCCTGTTTTATATTCAAAGGGATCAGCATGAGAAGTAAAGTGACTATGAATCCAGAATGTGCTCTACCCAGTGCGAGCCATTTCATTCCAATCTTGGCTGCAGCCTGCATGGAAATACCATAGCCAGGGAGAGATAGGTTAAAGGCAAGGTAAGATTATGTTTATGATACAACTCCAAGCATTTTTGTGGCAAAGTTCATCATTACTTTCCTCAAACTTGTTGCTAAGCAGAGGGGCTTCTAATAACCTCAGCAAGAAAACTGGGAACCCCTCCATGCACTGGCTCCATTTTCTTCTCTTGCCTGCTATTTTGGTCACTTTTCCAAAGCATGTATCAAGCAAGCCCTGGATGGCTGCGGGCCCCTCATTCACACTTAGGTGTGGATAGGAAATGAGGGCTGTTCACTCAGCACCTTGCTGGCCTGGGTCAGTGGCAGCAATGCAGTTACTCTGCAGATGCCTGCTTTAATTAGGAGATCTTTACTTTGCCAGCAGACCTGGGCAAGGCAAAAATGAAAGCTCGGAAGAAATGAATTGCATTTTTCTCTGTTAGCCTTTCTTCTGTTAGCATTTTCAACCTCTGTCAGATCTTGTCTTACCTATTGCATTTAATTCTGCTTCCACTGATCTCTGTGGTGCAACGTTAACAATATTCTTTTTCTTTTAGATACATATCCCTAATAATTGAAAGAGCAGGAATCTCTGTATTCTTCTTTATCCAGGAAACCATTCACTACCATTGCTTGTCCCTAGCAACCGCAGTATCACACAAAGTGTTTCTTATAAAGAAAATTCCAACAACTCCACATACATAGACCTGAACAGAGAAGGTAAGCTGCATTCAAGGACAGCATCGTGCAAGGTGAGTCAGATACTTCAGATGACCACAAATATTGACATTATGGCCGTGTTTTGTATTCTGAGCTTGTCCACCATGGTGAGGTACTCACTGATCAGGATCAACACTTTGTCTGCTGCCATTAACCATTATGGATGCCAGATTCACACGCAGTTAAAATGTGTGCAAACGTGGCGTAAAGTCTTCCACTCAAAACAGGAGTGACACCACTTTCACACAAAGGGAGATTCCAGCCTTTGCATTTCATTCAGGTCCAATCTCTGCTAGAGACAACCTGAGAGCTGGCTCTCCTAGTGCTGCAAACAGCATCGATTTTGTGCCACCGCACTGCCAGCGTTTGTGTGGAGGATGCGGAGCAGCAAATGCCCTACTTGCTCTGTTCCCATGACAACACCCTGCAAAGCAGCTCCTGCGAGCTTCCCCCTGACTGCCTCATCACACCCGACAGCGTGCCCAGGCTCCGACTTTCAACCCAGACAACGCCTCTTCCTTTAATTACCAAAAAGCCTTTTCCAAGGAAGAAAGATCTGTTCGAAATAGCGGTGTTTTGATCGTCAGAGCAGAGGTATTAAGCTCTCCACCACCCAGACACGGGGAGAATGGCTGGGTTTGCCATTCATACTGCAAAGTGCTCCTTGGTAATGTAACCAGGAACGACTTTTGGGTTCTACATTCTTTTCTTCATTGGTGCTTCTTCTCCTCGTATGCTGAAGTGAATTAATATCTAACAGCACTTAAAGTAACTCCTGATTTCATGTAGTAGATGGCAAGTAGCTGCTTGGATTAATATTCTGGAGAAAACAATCTGCTTTTCTTGGGGGTGAGCCTTGTCCTGCCGGTCCTTCAAAAGCTGTGTGCCTCCTGGCATTCCATGAGCAAAGCCTTGAGACTGATCAAGCCAGCAGTTCTTCAGGCAAAATGAGCAGGAGTAGATGAGAAATATGGAGCAGAAAGATGAGTTCAGGGCATTGAAGATGGGTGGCAGTGGAGGAAAGTAGGATAAGTTCTCCTGCCTGCCAGTCCAGTGTAATGTCGTAGTGAGATAGAGGATGACATTCTTTTTTTTTTTTAAACTTTTTTCCTGTACAGATTCTAAGCTTTTCCTATGTAGACTGAGATCCCAGTCTGTGGCTTTGACTGTACCACTCCCAGTTGCTCAGTATTTGCCTCAACAGGTGCGTGTTGTCATCTGGCTAGGAGGAAATGAAAATTAGGCTTGATAACCAAAAAATGGCTGAGATCCTTACTAGGACTCACCACAGGACCCTCAAAAGGACTCCTCCAGGACTACCCGACTGAGAGGAGCTTGCAGCTGAATGCTGATATGGTTATCCCCTTTCTGGCACATGAACAGCTCTGGGGTCAGGAAGTTCTCTGTCCTGCCATGGCCATGGCCTCACCAAGGACAGGTTTTGTGAGGTGTGAATAACAGGGGCTCCCTGCACTGCACCTGAGGATGGTAACAGGCCCATAGGTGACAGCACATAACCCATCCTGGGCACTTCCCTCACCAGCCGTGACTGACCTCACTGTGCCCTGGCTGAAGAGCTTTGCAGCACAGCAAAGACTCAGAATAAAATCCACTGCAAAAGCCAGTTTCCCTGGTAGACTGAAAGCTTTCTGTGGGTTATTGAGTTCAGGATATCCACTGGAAGGCTGTTCATCCTGCTGCTGGGTGACCACAACACAGGTATTTCCATTTGTTCCATTGTCAATGTTGTCCAGCCCAAGCATTTCTGTGACCCCAGCATCAGCCTGCACAGTACCTTCCACTTAACTCAATTACTGGCTCATTTGCTATTCCATTTTATTTGATCTGAGACTTAAAAACCAAATCACGTGTGCTGCAAATTACACAATATCCATCCTTAACTTGGACGGCTTCAAGCAGGTGCTGAGGAACAATTAGATCAATGTCTATAGAAGCTGCTATTTAACTAAGAAAGAGAAGACAACTCTAAATAAGACAGATGCAGAGAGAGCTCAAAGCTTGCTCACACTGATAATGAAAATTAATCAAACATCATTAGCAGTCTCCAGAGAGTTCAGTACATCATGTGCTTCTGAAATGTGCTTCTGGTTGTTCTCTGCCTGACAAGAGCACCCACTTCTCTCAGCTCAAGGGCAGAAAAGAGATTTGCTGCATCAATTAAAAGATTAAAATTTGGGGCCTTTTTCAGAGAGACTTGGGTGGCTTTCTTTGAAAGCCATTTGGGCCAGCCCATGACTTATTGGTGGTGAGCAGCCAGGATCTCTGGGGAGGTCAATAAATGCATGCAGGTGATTCTACTAAATACACAGCCTTGCTTTCCTTCCCATAGAGTGGGACTTACCTGGAAACACTCCATTCTGAGCAGTGCTCCCTGGGAGGCTGCTTCTACACCTAAATGCAGCTGTGATGGGTAAGCAGAATATTCCATGCAGAGGAGTTGTCAGGAGAGTTGGTTGCTAATACCAGTCTCCTAAGGATTATTTTAGCACACAGTTAATTCTACCAAAACCTCATGTCCTTCCTTTTGCCATCCTCTCCTCTTGGCTGTCCAAGTTGCCCTAATTTTAACTCATCAGCCTCAAAAGCTGGACACTGAGTCCATTCCATTTTTATTGTGTATGACATACTGGACCCCTGGCTAGAGCTTCTGAGCTTTACAACAACTGAGTGGTTTCTTGGGATTTGTGTTTGTCTCCTTTGGATCTGGTTGTTTACCCACCACCACCACTTATGTTTATAGTTTGGTATTGTGGGAACTGGGGGGAAAGTGAATAATTGACCTTGCTGGTCGAAGATGTGTCAATTCAGGCTCAAAAATCAAGAGAAAAGAATCTAAAAGAGTGAAAGAAACTCAAGGTTTGTGTTTGCACATGAACACATAGTGATACAGACCTGCAGCCCTCCCACAAACCAGTCTTAAGGCTGGTGCATGTTATCCCTTCGTCTCATCATGCAGAGTCCCGAGAGCTTCTCTCCTGAAGCTGGGCCTTGGGGATTGACCCACTGACCTCCCCGCAAATGTGGCCGTTTGCAGTGCCAAGGATGGGGCTGTGCCTTTGCTGTGCCTTGGCTCTGCTACATTAGCTACCTGTGACCCTCAGGAACAAACAAGACACATTTTTCTCCTAAAGCAATAAGAGGTGCGTCTGGATCACCGTAACTTGATTTGGGATGGCAGAGAGCGGAAGTGCAGAGAGAGCAACTGATGTGGGTTCATTGTCATCAGTGTCTTCTAATACAATTTTTGAATGAGAGCATCCTATTAACTCCCTGTGTACAGACTACAGTGAATCATCGTGCTAGAGCTTTCTCCAAGTAGCTTTTTCCCAGCTGCCACTGTGCTCAGATGCTCTCTGGTTAGGTACAGGTGAAGCCAGCAGGCACTTCTTAGCTGTTAGAACATTGACCCAGACCGTAAGAGAGATGTCCCCACTGACACATGGCTCAGACCTCCCAGCTAAACCTGAGATCTTCACCCTACTCACTACTTCATTGGAAGTCACTGAAGAGGACATTGGAAGGTGGCTCGTGACCTTAATATCACAGCACAGAAATCAGCAGGAGGAAGGAAATGCCAGGCAGAAGTTTTCTTGCAACAAGACGTGGTCTCTGTTGGAGCAAATTTAGTGAGGATTGCTAATTTGGCTAAGCTGTAAATGCCAAGTTAATTAGTCCTCATGCGTACTTGGTTTTTAAAAACACGCTGTCATCTGAAGGAAAAGGAGCCCATTTCCCCTTCTGTTAGCCTTAAAAGCCAATCTGAAAAATGGCATTGAAGTCTAAACCAAGAAGCATCACGATGCTTTCAGTAGAGAAGCACTCCGTGAGTAGGAGCTTAAAATCCACAGATTTCCTCTCAAAGCCTGCCAAACCAGAAGGCTGAACAGCCTTCCCAGGGCACCTCTCACAGCAGACCCACTTCACTGGATTCTCAGATGACTGCACTATTGAGGCCCAATTTCTTTGTTACACCAGCTCCAAGCCACATTTTGCCCAATTATGTGTTTTCTCCCTCCCCACCAGCAACCAAAAAGGCTAGGAGCAAAGTCCTCATCGCTTTTCATGTGTCCTGATCTCTACTGGCCTGGATAAAACCAGGTCACTGGGCTGCATCATTCACCCTGGGCTTTGTCTTCCACCCAGGGATTTTGAAATGGTTTTTTGATTTGTGATCTAGGAAGGACCAATGATTAATTCCCAATTACAATTTTATTTTCAAATTAATAGCCAGTGCCGTCTGGTGTTGCACAGTTTCTCTTTGCCCCTGTTCTCCATGACTCAGTATGTTTTGCATCTGTCAAGTGCCCGATCACTCGCCTGATCGCTCCATGTGATCTTGTTTGTGGAGGAACAGAGGACTGAGGTTTATAGCAACACTTTAAAAGATATTTGTTTTCTCACTGAGGTCACAGAACTCAGTATTGCTCCTTCCCTTATGCAGTATTTTTCAATGCTGCCTTTGCCAGTATTACCATTGAGATGCTTCCCAGCTGGCAACACCTGGAATATTCCATGGCCAGCTGTGCAGCCCTGGGTTGCAGGTAACAGCAGTACTTGGCCCTGCCTACCTTCTCCTTGCAGCAGAGAAAGGTTTTAGGTGGCTGGGTCCAGGTCTCCCTCCCCAGTCTTCCTGTCAGTCCTCTCTTAGTGCTTCATCCCTTGCTAGGAGCATCTGCTGCCTGTCTTCTGGCACCGAGCCAGGGCACCAACTTTCTGCAGCCCCCATGTCACCCGTGGGGCTGCTGCCAGCAAGACCACAGGGACACTGCAGCCCACTGCCTCCCAGCCCCAGGTCCCTGCACTCCAGCCCAGGGCCAAGCACCAGCCGAGCCAAGCACAATCATCTGGATACCACAGCACAGGATCTGTGCAGGCTGTGCCACCCCACAGGCAATGAAAGCCCAGAGGCACCTCAAAGTGTTAGGCAGTGGTTTCCTCACCTGCGGTAGCTCCACTGACGGGAAGAGGTCGTTTCTCCTGGTCTCGGAGAAAGAGAGGTGAGAGGAGGTGAGCAGTAAATCGGTGCTGGCCCTGCCACTGTCCGGGGGGAACAGGTGCAGACACAAGGGGCTGAAACAGCATTAAGAGCTCCCCACCTTCTGCAGATCCCCCACCTGTTTCTGGATACGGGGCGGCTTTAGATTTAGTGAGCACATAACTTTGCACCACTTCCCCTTGTGCGAGCCGAGCTGCTTTTCTGGAGAATCCAACTGCGTCTCCCTGCGGGGGCAGCCACGAGACCCAAGCATGGATCCTACCGCATTCAAAAAGCAGGGAGAAAGTCCCTGCAGCTTCCCCCCCAGCTAGTTCTCCTGCTGCCGTGCCTTCCTGTTATTCCTAAACTCCCGATATTTTTAGGTTGTCGACTGTCTTCACACCCACTTTGGGAGCGATGAAATCTCATCCTGGGGAAGTGGTGGCAGCACCACTCTAGTAACAAAATCATTAAATCAATTGCCTTTGCAGCAAAGCCATCTCTGGTGAAATGTCACTGATACCTGCAGTGTCATCTCCAGAGCCTGGAGCCTTTCGTCAGCCATGTGATTGTTCACAGAGGAGGAGGAGGAGACGACCAGCACATGGCTGAGCTACTGCCAGCAGTGCAGAGCCCATGGAAAAGAGAAAAAAAGAGGAATCTCAGCTTAGGAAAAGGAGCGGACTTTCAGTTGATGGAAACCTGATACTTCACCTCCATCTATTAAGCAGCAGGTGATAAAGCAATACAGACCTCAGCTGATGTTTGTCCCATAAAATAAACCCAGCAAAACACAGCCCCAAGGCATATGTTTATATAGAAATAAGTCATCAAGTTATTTGCTTCTGAGACATAAGAATTAGATTTGTTTTCACAATATGTTGAGCATCACTTCATCATCGGTAATAGAAAAGCCTGTAAAAAAGGACCTCCCTGGAGAGCTGTTACATAACAGATTACCCTGGAGATAACTGTGAAGAGACGCCCCAGCAGGTCTCATCAAATCAGCTGCTCCTCTGGTAGAGGTGATGAAAAAATGTTGGTGGATCTCAGCAGGACCCAAAACGCACGTAAATGATTGCTGTAGGGCTACTCCTGGCAACGGCTTCTGACTTCCCACTCGGATCAGCAGCAAGTGCTGCTGCAGAGTGGCCAGCCCGGAAGGAGTTAATTAGCAAATGTGGTGGAAGGTGGTGGGGTTTGGGGAGAGCCCCACTCTGCAGCCCCAGGGCGCTCCTCCTCTGCTGCTGCCTGCCCACACACCTTCGGGTGTGTTGCTTGCAATGAAGTACAGACATGAATTGGGAGCCTGAGAGCTGCTCTCCACCAGATCTCCAGGTCTCTAAAATTTTCAGCAAGTGTTGATGCCTTACCCACATGGGCCATCATAATTGCAAGGGCCCAAGCATCAAGATCCTGCGCATTCCACCAGCTTTTGAAGCTCTGCGATGGGCTCACCAAGAGTCTGTTTAATGTCTTCTTCTTTGTGTGCTTTGTCTCGGCTTTAGGCATGACCAAAATTAAGACAAGACATGGTCTTGGAGGAAGCGAAGGTGTTTTGTCCCATCATACTCTGCTGACCACATGAGCACAAGGGACAGTCCTTCGGCCAAGGAACAGCTGGCTCTCTTTCCCTGAGGCTGCTTGGGAAGGGGGTTGTGCTTGCCCTCACCTGTGAGATGTTTGTGTGCAGCATGACAACATTAACCAGCTGAATAAAACATTCAACAAAACCGAGAGCCTTCTCATAATATCTCCTCACAGCTGTCTCTTTATCTCCTGAGTCCTCCTTATCTCAGATGGCTGCAGGCATTGCCCTCTTCTCTGCTCCCATCACCTGCCAAGAGGCAGCAGGTCCCTCGGTTACAAGGCCTTTCCTGCAAACTCATGTCAGGGAGAGGTTGCCAAAGGGGCACGGGCATACACCTGTGCTGGAGAGGAGCAGGAGCAAGCACCCAGGGCTTGGCAAGCTGCTCTGCAACACTCAGCTGCTGCATCATTTACCCGTGACCATGCAAATGCTTGATGCAGAGATCTGATATTACTTCCTATATTCTATAATCCCTCTACCCTGAGGTGAACACCTGTCTCCTATAGCATCTGTCCTGTCCTATAGTGATCCTGTTCACGGGAGCCACCTCTGAAGGGCCACTAGCTCCAGGGCTAGCCTGGCTCTGTGCATAGTGGGACAGAATTTTGCCATTGATTTTCCATTTGCATGTGCTGGGAGTCTGCTCTCTAGTGTCAGAAATAGTCTGAGTAAATCTAGGAACCTGTAGCAGCTCCAGGAAGCACGAGACATTATTTTTGCCTGCACATTGATCCTTCTCATTTTTTCTCCACTTCATTGCTGGAGCCTGGTTTCTTTCCACCCTCAGAGAAAGTGCCAGCCCAGCATTGAGGAGAGCCAGTTTTACTGGGCTTGGAGCATTGCTACTCCACCAAAGGTTGTTGCTGTGGGACTTGGAATGGGAGAAAGGATAATTTCTCATCAGTAAGACAGAGCTCAACTACTGCTGAAGCAGCCTAAAACCCATCCAGGCAGAGACAGGAAGTCCCTAAATCCAGATTCAACGGTTTGGGGAAGACCCTGATCTCTGTCTGTGGTCACATAGCTATTGCACACATGCCTCACCTCTCTTGTGTTCTGGCCACTTTCTTTTCCCACCTTTCCAGAGTTTACAAAGGACTTTCATATCCACCTGCGCTGGCATTGCTCCAGCGAGCTAACCAAGCACAGCACAAACACCAAAGCAGCTTTCCAAAGCATAAACCTGGAAACAGCAGGATCTCATACCTCCCTTGGGAGGGAGACACATGGCAACAGAAGGTTGGGATTTCAAGTGCTCACCCTTACCCCAAGTGCAGTGTGCCATTTAGCCTGTCCTGGTTAATTCATCCCCACTGCCACTCTCCCTCCATTCAATGGCCATTCCCAACAGCATTTCCAAAAGCACCGTAGAGCCCCATCAGGCTAAAGAGTGAAACAAACTCATTTTCTTGACAGAGACGTGCACTGAAAACAAAAAAAACCCCAGCATATCCAGCATGCAAGCAAATAAACAGCAATAACAGTGCAACTTTATTTAGATTTAATTTGACATTTAGCACAGTAATATGCACAGAAAGAAAAAAGTACCAAAATATCAAACTCATAGCATATAAAATAATCAAGTGTATTTCATATTTAATGAAATATTTCTACAGCACATCAGTGGGACTACCCTGGGCAGCCCAACCCTGTAAATATATATTTATATTTATAGCTGCTTTATATAAAATACTGTATGTAGAGAAAGCACTGAAACTTATCACCAAAATAGAAAATAGCTCAAAATACAGATAGTTCAGATTTGTTGGATATACCCAACATCGAAAAGAGGTTCAAACCCACTGCAGGAGACAGAGCTCCAGCTGAGATGCTCTGGCAGGCATGGGATGGTGGGAGTGGGCACACCCTGGATCAGCTGGCAGGAGCCTGGCTGCTGATGGCCGTGAGGTGTCAAAACTTTCTGATTCTCACCCAGAACCATCAAGAAGCTTCCAAAGTGGGAATGCCGTTGGTGCTTGCGGCTGATGCAGGGGCCAAAGCGCTTTTGCTACGCCAGAGCTACCAGAGCAGCTCCTGCTCCTGCAGCACAACTGGATCCCTTAAGGATCCAGCTGCAGCAGGACTGGCTGTCAGAGGATGCACAACATCACGAGGATATTATTCTGAATTTTAAAGATGCCTCTTAAGCAGATGACAGCGATTAATTCCCTTAAGGTTTTGAAAACAGAAAAAGCTGCGTTTGTGCGAGGTCAGGCTCCCCCAGGCAATAACATACAGCACGGGAAGCAGCAACCCTGCTGCTCCAGGACAGTGACACCAGATGAAACGCTAGTCCTGGCAAAAACACCCACCTCCCCTGAGGGTAATCAAGGGTTGTACTTAAGAACCCAGGCGATTTGTAGGCAGATATAAAAAATATGGCATTTCTGGCAGCAGCACTGACGTGCAGCTGGAGTCAATAACCTGCACCGGCTGCAGCCCGGCTGCTGCAGGGGCTTCAGGCCGGCTGCTGGGTGGGCAGGGATAGGCACAGGTCCTGGTGGCAGGGGGAACCCAGGGCACTGCATCTGCTGCTTTCCAGACAACACACTTTTGTGCTTGCCTGTTGCTTTTTGGCCTGGTGTAATAATTGACCACCCCCACAGGAAGGCAGCCAAGACTTGCCCAGAGGATCCCTCCTCAAAGGGTTTCGAGCCCCAGCGCTGGTGCCAACCCCACACCAGGAGGTCACCCTGGGAGCCCTCTCAAGCCCTGTTCCTGTGCTTCTGCCATGCCACTGCAGAGAAGCCTATCACCCATTAATAATTCTGCATTTGCTCTTTCTCATCAAGCCAGCAGTTGCATCCCTAATTACCTGGCAACAATACTATGCTAACAGGATGAGCTATAATTCCTAGGTAGTATTAACATTGTTATTTTACTCCGAGTAACTTCCTGGTAATGGCCATTTGAATGTGGCAATATCGATTAAGAGAATATAAATGCTTAGCCCCTGGAAAAATCATTAATAAAAATCTCATTCTGATAGCCTCTAATCACAGCTAAGTACAATTACTCATATGAGGCCACTATAAAAAGTATTTTTCTCATTAGAAGAAATTCGTAAGGTTTTCCCAATTGTTTGTAATAAAGAGGACACTATATAGAAAAGTCCAGAAAAAAAGCACACGATTGTTTCTCAAAACCCACAGATAAACATGACAATATCTCTAAATTATTGGCTACGAACAGGATTTCATTTAGCTCTACTCAAGCTGTAGCCTAGTATAAATGTTTTCAAAGCAGCACGTTGCTGTTTCATCTGGAACAGCTGCACAGGATTTCTTTGATATCCAGCTCTTGTGTGGGGATGGTGTTTCAATTTCTCTTCATGCCTCCAAACTGCTGAAACTGGAAGGAAAAGACATTCAGTAAAACAGGCATTTTTCTTTAAAAAAAAAAAAATTAAAAGCAGCATAATTTGGCCTTGAAAGCAGCACTAAGAAATAATTTATCATTGCAGTGGCGACAGAGCCACGCTGCGTCTCTCGCATCTCTATTTCAAAGGAGACAGGGAAAACAGCCCGTGGTCTTGCACGGCTCCCCCACAGTGCTGTACCTGGCACTCCCTGGGCTCACACGCTGCACCCAGGGCCATCGGCTGTCCCTGGGCCACACGAGGGGTGGGTGAGCTGGGCACAGAGCAGGCACAGCTGCGCTCTCATCCTGGCACCCCACACTAGCCCCTACATCCCTCCTGCACTCCCCAGTGCCCATAGATACAACCGGCTGAGGGAGGTGCGCTCCTTCCCCTCCTGCCCCGCTCCCACCCCGGCCCCTGGAGCTCGGCAGTGCCCAGCACAGCAGGGTTGAGCCGCACGGGGCTGCAGGACATCCCAAATCCCCGCGGCTGGTTGCGACAGGCAGCTAAAGAAGGTGCTGACCTACATCATCCATCCGACGCGTTTTCTTAAGCAGTGAGCAAACGTTTTTTAGGTTGCTCATCGCTGAGCAACCACAAGCGCTGCCTGCGAAGGCACAGAAGTGCAAATCCTCCTGTCAGGCACGAGGTGCCTGCCGATTTCATGAGTCAGAGGCAGGAATCGGTGAGACATCTCTTCTTCACAGCACTCAGCAAGAAAGAGCCCCTTGCAGTGCCTGGGAGGAGGGGGTTTGCCCTGCCTGCTTGCCTGCAAAGCCAGCCACCACGGCTACACACGTTTAGGAGGTACAGCACATATTTATCTTTCTTTAGGGAGATAAGGCTGGAAAAATCTGGGACACCAGGAAGAGCTGGCAGGAGGGCTGCTGGAGTAATGCAGGGAGAAGCAGCAACACCGTTATCTCCAGACAGGATCTCTCTCTCTCCCTCTCAAACATTCATGTGGGTTTGTCGGCTTTGCTTCATAAATATTTTCCAGACAAAGGTTTGTTTGCAAACACTGTCAAAGCAGGGCTCAAGGAGTCTTCTTGACCTCCAAAAAGTACATTTCCTAAGGCATTCCCCTGTGCATGTCTTTTCAGACACTCGCTTTGATGTACGATGTTTACTAGAAAAAAAAGCAATAAAAGCTGACAAAGGCTGCCGAAAATTCCAGGGACTCTGTTTCAAAATTTGATGAGCTGATGAAAACAATTTCCGCCGGGGCCATTGACCTCTCACTTGCCTCCAGCAAAGGGTCTGGTAGCTCCTGTGTGGCCCTGCCAGGGAGCACTGCCAGCAGGCTGAGGGTGTACATGCAGCTCACCTCCCCAGACTACTTACTGCTCTCCTGCCTCAGCACTGTCAATGCCCACAAACGGGATTTCTTCCCTGTCCGTCTGCCCCAGAACAAGGTGGTGCTTCTCCATGTTTATGACACACTGTAGAGAATAAACGACTTTAGGTAAGAGGAAAAACTGCAGATTAGAGTGGTCCCAGCTCCCCCACCAGCATGGGTAAGCATCCTGCTGGAAAACCCCTACCTTCAGAGACTTCAGTGTCTGCAGCCCAAAGGAGAAGGGTTGCTCGTTGTCTTCTGAAAAAATTAGGACCATTCAGATTTATACATTCAAAATGCCCTCCTATACTTTTTGTCAGTGACTCCATCCTTCCTTCCTTCAGGGTTGCTCTGCTAAACAAAACCCTGTTTATAAAAGGACTGGCTGCAGAGGAGAATGGGAGGGCACAGGATGTCAGCAGGGCAGGTAGATGTGCCTGCAGGGAGATGCAGTGGTTGCTCCATCAGCATGGCAAAGCCAAGCCTGCTGAACACATCCTCCCCCCTCCCTCTGAGGGGCCAAACAAAAACTTACTCTATTTTAATTTTAACGTCTTCCTAAAGCTTTGTTTTTCCTGCTGGGGTCAGAGGAACTAGACCCCAGCCCATAGTGGAGGAGCAGAAGGTTATGCACTCACCCACGACCAGGGCAGCGCACTCCACGGGGACCGCTCCCACCGTGAGGGACAGACATTCGATCTGGCCGATGGCTCTCAGCTTGTTTGGCAATGAAACCATCTCATCTTCGACGGGGAGTGCTTTGAGATGCTCCTTTAACCTGTGCATTGAAAACACTCCTAACATCAGATGGCCACGGCTTGGCTGCTCCAGCAAGGAGCAAATGGTGTTTGGAGGGTGCTTACACCTGAAGTGCTCTTAGCCTTGCTCGTTTACCACGCTGTTACTGGAAAGCTGCTTCCCTGGCAGGTTCTCTGTGGATGCTCTGCAGGCAGCCAGAAGCCCACACCCACATCAGACCACAGCAGGACCCACAGTGCAGCCCTGGGGCTGCCCCAAGCACAGCTCTGTACTGGGTTTTGGGTTTTGCCTGAGGAATCTTTTTCCTACATTTCCTCGAGACTTTGCGAATAAAAAATTACTTCTAAAGCAGTGTGGTTGTAAGGAAGGGTTAGTTCACTCCAGCTTCCACGAGTGGAGCTGACGTTGTGTCCCCATGGAATCATGGAGATGTTGAGGTTGGAACAGACCTCTAAGACCATCAAGTCCAACTGTTAACCCAGCACTGCCAAGGTCACCACAAAAGTCTGTCCCCAAATGCCACACCCATACATATCTTGAACGCTTCTAGGCATGGTGATGCCCCCACGTAGCTAAGCAGTTTGTTCCAAGGCCTGACCACTCTTTCAGTGAAGAAATTTTTCCTGATATCCAAACTAAACCTCACATGGCACAACCTGAGACCATTTCCTCTGGTCCTGTCACTCATTACCTCACTCGAGCCTCCTTTCAGGTAATTGTAGAGAGTAATAAGGTACTCCCTGAATCCCCTTTTCTCCATGCTAAACATGGCTCACATCCAGGGCAGCCCAATCAGTGTTTGTTAGTTTGTTAGATGCTGCTGCTGGGTTTGTTCAGAGGAAATGGGGACAGATCAATCACATCAGCCCAAAGAAAAGAAAAAAAGGATGTCAGAGATACCTCAGGTACAGCTTCTATCTACACCCTTTGAACTAGTCTGACAATACTAATTAATTATTTAGCTTCAGTTTCTCTTTTAAAGTGAACAAGAATCTAATGGAAAGGCCGTTTGAGGTGCTGATCTCTCCCTCGGATAAAAGCTGTATCAACTTTCAGCTATTTGAGGTACCTTTCTGCTGAGCCGCATTGCAGCAGTGCATGTGTGTGTGTCTGTCCGTCTGTCCATCTGTCCTGGGGGTACCAGCCCTCTCAGAGGCCCCAGCACTGAGGTGGGCATTGCCCACACCATTTAGCACAAGTACAAGGACCAGGAGGGGTAGCAGAGAGAAGGAGCTGGATCCCCTCAGCTGCTTTCTTTGAATCTGGCCTTAAAAATCAGTGGGAACATACCAATGAGGAGTTTATGAGCTCCTTGGCCACCTCCTGCACCTCCTACAGCTCCACAGGGGATTTCTCATTCTGGCAACCTGTGAGCCTACTCTGCTACTTTCCTCAGAGTGAGGGGGAGAGAGTGACTGGCATCATGACAAGACACAAAAAGATTTTTGAAAAAGAAGGGAGGAATTGAGCCTGAGCATCAGACTCATATGTGCTGCTTTGAGTCCCCTGAGACCTGGGCAGCAGAAACAGGCTCTAACCTCTTTCTTCAGTGCTCTTTGAAGGACAGGGCTGCTGCAGCAGAGCAGTGCTGCAAGAACTGCTCTGGACACACGTGAGTAACACAAGGAGCAGAGGAACTGTCCCGGAGCATGAAATCCCTCCAAATGCCATCATGTGGCCATTCTAGGCTTGGCTGAGCTGCTCCACAGACTGGGACAAGGTTGTAGCGAGCACAGCCACCTTCCAGTCACTAAACACTGTTGTGCAAAGAAGTAATTAATGTTGGGACAGGAAGAGGCACCATTCACTCAGGGCCGTGCAGTAGTGCTCAGGGAGCAGATGTAATTTTTTTTGCATAATTACTGCAAGTTAGCTGCAAAAAGCAATGACTCCGTGGGAATAAAGTGCCAAAACCTCCTGGATATCCTGTGAGCTGATGCCTGGCCCCGTTCCTCAGAGATGAGAGTGAGTTTTGCTGCAAATGGCTCCTCTCTAACAATCCAAAAATACGTTTTCTTTTCCTTTAACCAGGAGAAATTTGTAATTGGGAGCAGCACCAGACACCCAGTTCTGAGAACATGCAGGCACACAGCTCCCTTACACTGGGTGCTGGGCCAGCAGTGCTGCAGCCACTGGTGGGGGCACGTCCAGCAGCCTGGTCCCTGCCCTGCCACGGGAGCCTGCAGAGCTGGGCTGGGCTGCAGCCCCACGCCTGCCCTGGGGACACGGGAGGCTGGGGGAGGTTCAGCTGTTTCATGAGGCACTGAGTGACAAGCAGGCAGTGAACAAACAGAAATGCACCCAATCTTCTGAAGGGATTCCCTCAGAGGTGAATAGGGTGGTACCAGTGGCTTTCTATTCCATCTCCCTGCCCTTTAAGATTAGGATTTGGTTGTAACAGGAGGTTCAGGGGCTTGCCCAGTCACAGCCCAAAGCACTCCCTTCTAGAATGACCATCACTGACATGAGCAAAGCCCCAGCCCCAGGACACTGCCTGTGCTGCCAGCTGCCATGATCCCACAAAACAGAAATCAGCTGGATATTTACCCCAGCCTGTCCAGGCAGGCAGACGACATCAGGTTGTGCTGTGAGCCAGTGTCCACCACGGCCTTCAGCTCCTTCCCCTCACACTGCAAGAGCAAGAAGAGATGGGAAATGATGTGTGGGGTGCAGGATGAGCACAGACTGTCCAGGATCTCTGGTCCCCATGAACTCTCCTCATGCCAGCTCATCCCTGCTCCCCTGCACTTAGATGCACGTAGGGTCCTGAGCCCTTTCTGGCTCATTTGCCCCTGCAGAGAGCAGATGGGGCAGCCCCAGGCAGGAGGCAATACTGTAGAGAGTGGGAAATACAAAAGAGCGTGGGGCTAAGGAAGAGTAATAACCCTTGGGCAAAGAAAATAGGGATGGCATTTGAGGAAAACAAACAGGCTGGGAGCACAGGGATTTGCCATGGATAATTACACCTCAGCATTTCAGCAAGCTGCCCCAGCTTAGCTACCCCCTCTGCCCTGATGTGCAAGGGAAGACGTCCATCGGACCAGTTTTCACTGTGATTCCCAGGTGGGCATCTCTGCCACAGCAGCCTGGAGCTGCAGAGGGAGTGCATCCCCACGGTGTGACAATCCCACCGGAGCACAACCCTAACTGGGAAACATGGAGAATGAGAGCACAGCCTGAGTCTGGTAGAAATAAAATCTGCAGGGAAAAAAAACACAAAAGGCCGTGGAGGGACTATTACCTGGCAGCTCACCGCTATGAGCTCTTCATCCTCCGTTTTCCCTGAGCTGCCCAGTTTGGTTTGGTTCAGCTTGTTGGCCTGTGATGAGAGATCACCCTTTGGAGACCAGCTGCCTCGGCTGCCTCGTAACTTGGATAAGTTTGTCTCCATCAGGCGCTTCTGCAGGATGTTATGTGGTTGCTTTAAGAAAGAACACACACAGAAGAGCAGGGTGAATTCAGAGGAAAGCCACACAGTGACTTGTGTCACCAGACTGCCCGTGGTGCCCATGGGCCAGTGCTGCTCTCATGGGAGGGATGCCCAAAACTCTCGCTCTCCCTAATTCCCAGACCACAAGTACTCTTCATAGCTAGCCCTGGATTACCTGGCTTTCACTAAAGAGAACTACTTTGTATTGCAAAGGGAACAATATTTTCAAAATATTAACCAGAATTTGGAGGGATGCCTTTCTTTTATCAAACTCAAGTTCAAGATTTGATTGCATATAGGAATCCAAACAAGTCCGGCCTTTTCAAGCTGCTGTTTCATCCATAATTACCTTCATCTCTTGATACTGGGAATTCTCTAGTGATGTGAAAAATGAAGATGTAACAAATTACCTTTCCAATGACATTCACCACCTAATTATGAGGAAGGTCTAAAATTGCCGTGTGTCTCTTCCCCCTGTATTTTTATTTAGCTGCTAAGGGTGGGTAAATGGGACCAGTCTTGAGTGCCATG
This sequence comes from Falcunculus frontatus, assembly GCA_013398115.1. NCBI lineage: Eukaryota > Metazoa > Chordata > Aves > Passeriformes > Falcunculus > Falcunculus frontatus. The sequence goes on from VZRV01007600.1 coordinate 24,995, forward strand.
CCACAAGAGGAAGGGGAGAGGAGGGGAAGAGGCAAGCTGGTCTGAGGTAAGTAGGTATTCTCCCAGGAATTCTCAACACTTCTGTCTCTCTCTGTCATTTCCTTTCGCTCTGGGAGAAGCATGTTTCCTCTCAAGATCTCCTCCAGCCTCTTTCCCAAAAGCCTTTTTACGTTTAATGTTCATCACAGATGGATGCACATACTCTGCTGGAGGTGAAATGACTCTGCCTGATTATCTGCTCATTTCTCTGCCCAGCTAATCTGCCCNTGATTTTAACTTGTCCATGGTGAGACATTCTTTCTGGCTTATTGCTGAATTTTTGCATTCGTGTTAAATATGCCTCTGTCTCTGCAGAGACATTTGAACCAGCAAACTTCCTCATCCCAAGGGAATATCAGAGTCAGGATAACTTTGAAAACCTCGGGCCACAGCTCCCCGAGTTGGCCAGTGCCCACCCTTGTGCACAGCATGTTAAATAACCACTTACACGAGTCTAATGCAACCTGGCATCATCCTAAAATAACTGCAGCCTTGCTGGCGCTTCAGATCCCGCTGTGGGCGCAGCGCGGGCAGCGGAGCTGGACCTGACTGATGGGATGGAGCAGCTGCAGCCAGCACCAGTGGTCACTGGGACACGTCAGCTCCTTGCATCCCCACTTTCCACTGCTCTTATTTCCGCTACTTGAAATAAAATCCCATGGCCTTTTTGGGTTGCAGGTGCTGTGTCTGACCAACATGCTGCAGAGCATGTCCCATGTACAGGCAGTGACACAGCCACGCTTCTGATGGGGAGGAATCAGATCTGACATTGTGCTGCCTGCTGGTGACCACCGCCTTCCCAGTGAGGCCAAATAGCTGAAACCAGTGTTACTTAACTGGGTTAAAGGCAGGCAGACTGGCTGCACTGGTGCTGGACCCTGTGTGGAGGGACAAGGAGATCAGTTTGGAAGGAAGGGCTCCCTTGTATGAGGCAGAAGGTGTAGGTGCACAGTCAGCACTGTGATCACCTCCAGCGCTCCGCACCAGAGCAAAAATGCAAGCCAGGGTTTTCTGAAAGTGGATGGGATGTCCTTTTTACCCTTTATGTTTGACTGCAGCTCAGGAACACAGCTGGAAGACTTAATTCTTCACGTCATTTAAAAACAACAGAAGAGGGGATAGAGGAGTGAAGAAGTAGATGGGTGAAGTTCACCCAGCTGGCCAGAAGACAGCCTGTCCCACAGTGGTCACCTCTTTGTGCCCACCCCCACTCAAGCAGGACCAAGAGAAATTTCTGAATGGCACCATCCAGGACAGTCTGGGTGCTCTTCTGATCTGCCTGGCCTCAATCTCCAACACACTCCTCATTGCTGTTCTAACTGTCATCTACCCTTGAATTCAACCTAAATTGTTTTAACTACAAGTTCTCGTATGGATAGTTAATCAGTAACATACCTGGGGTTTCTCAGGCCCTGGTTTTATGAATCCTATGTGGGATCCATCACCCAAAGGAAAAAACCCATCACTCAGTGAATACAAGTTACCAGCACAAATGGGATTGTCTCTTGTTGACACTTGCCCTTCTGAAAACCACAGCAAATCCTGCCTCTGGGGGGACAAATATTCCTTATGTTGTGCTCCAATACAGAAATAATGTGGCAAGAAGGGGCTGAAACTGTTCCCTGCAGCACCATCCTGTCTCAGGCGCTTAATTAGTTTGCTTTAACTTGCATTTCCCTTGACTCTTGTGTGCAACAGAGTGAGGGATGTTAGTCACGGAGATGACTCAAGTGATGGATACGTACTTGGTAGATGGATAATGTGCCAGGGGACATTTGCAAATACACATTTTGCTGGCAAACTGCAAGCAGACCATGTCTGGGAGGGAGAGAGAGGAGGAAAACCTCCTCCTGACAGCAGTGGGGAAGGCAGCTGTGTTCTCCCTCCAGTGTGGGCCTGGCAGTGTTGGAAGAAACCCAGATTACCTGGTACAACGTTCCTTTGCATTGCACAAAACTGTTGAAAGTTTAATAAAAACATTAAATGTTACATTTCATTGTGTCATTGAAAAAATAAGTTTTCCTAGTATCATTCAGCACTACGTGAATACGAATCAGGGTTTCCAACCCTGAGACCTTGCAAAAACCCATGATCCCCTAAAAATGTCACAGTATAAACCTAAAGAAGCGAGTGGAGACACCATCTATTGCTGACCTTATTTACCACTCTCTGTCAAAAGCACAAATAATTCTGCCCAGCTTTGTTCCTCTCTGATTTATAAGCAAGTGCATTGCTGCAGCTTGCAGTATTCGTTTCTCTGGCAGGGTTCCCTCTATTTTGGCTTCTAGATCTGGGGATAACGAGACCAATCAACAATTTCACTGAGGTGGAGATGAAAGTCAGGGAAGACACCAGCTCCCCTCCTCCATAAATGCATCTCAGGAGGTTCACCCTCTCTTCTGTACCTAGAGAGTAGGAAAAAAAAAAAAAAAAAAAAAGGAGTTTTAATGCACCAACAGAGCTCATCCCTAGAAATAATTAATTTCTCTCTCTTCTTCCCATCCTTCATCCAAATTCATGTCTTCTACCAGCATCCAGTGCTGTCTGCCCCTCTCTTAGGATGGGACAAGAGCTGCTCCCTGCACCCCTGCTTGCCCAGGCAACAGCCAGGTCTCTGGGCAAGGCAGTGCCCACAACATCAGAGCTTTTTGCATTTCAGGCAGGACACACCAGACTCTGGGGTGTGCACAGCAGGGAAGTGGGGACACCTGAACGTTCTGCAATTCATGCAGTGCTGCACCAGCTATGGGAAGCTGGGGCCGGAGCCACAGCGCACCCGGGGTTGTGCTGAGGGTGCCCAGGGGAGGTCTGAGGGCATGATGGAAAGGGGAAATGATTTGTTGCTGTTGCTGCTGATGATTACTGTTTATAACTCTGTTTCCCAGCTCCTAAAGTGATGCGGGACTGTTTCAGGCAAAGCTGCTCCAAACTGGTCCAGTGGTTCTCGGTGTAAGGGAGAAGTGTCAGAGCACCAGGAGGAGCTGCAAGAGCCAGCATGCCCTGTCCGGGTTGGGAAGGGGGTCATGGTTACCCTGTCAGGGAGCCCACATTCCAGCTAAAGACCATCTCGTGCCAATTTTTTGGTGTTCAGGAAAGAGGCTAATAGAGGGAAGAGGCATCAAAAAAAAGCCATTTCTGTTCTCTACATCCAGCCCTACACTTGCCAAATTCAATGTATGCTTTTCAATAGCTTGGTCTCATACTGGACAGAGTGGAGTATATAAAGGGAATGAGGAGCTAGAGTTCAATCTGAGCCAGAGTAATTCACTGGAAATGATGAGAGCGTTGAAATGGATGATTACAACAAGTATTTATCAATTCTGCCTGTGCACAGCATCGCTGGGAGAGATGCTTCAGGAGCTGAGGAATGGCACACAGGCTGGGGGATGCCAGCACACCCACCCTGCTGACCTGCTGCTGCTTGGCAGTGCACAGCACCCCCTGCACTGTGGCCAAAAGGAAGGGGATTTCTCCCCAAAACTGGAACGCACGCTGCCAGCTGCCGCAGTGACAGACAGGATCTGTTCTCACCACCTGTCGCCATCTCTGAGGAGCTGTTCTCTCCTCTCTGCTCCTGCCAAGGCTGTTGGAAAACCCCCGCGGGAAACCCTGCATTAATAACGCCGGGCACGTCAGAAGCCCCTCCGCCCACGTCAGCACAGCTGCCATGCAGCTTTAGGCACCAAAACGTGCTGCTTTGTGAGGAGGGTGCGCAATTCTTCCCAAAGAAACCATGCAAATGCCTCGGTCCAAGACCTCTGATGCCCTGGGCCTCCTGACCACGCAGCTCAGCCCCTCTGGGCATGGGCCTCTCAATTTGGGACCAGGCCAAAGTGGAGTCCCATATTTTGGAGGGTCTCCAGTCTCAGAGATGCACAATCTCCCGCTCCTCCTGGGGACAACTCTTGAGACATCCAGGCAGCCATGGCAGTGGAGACACACAGTGTGTCCTCTCACAGCAATGCCCTCTCCCACCCTGGATGTGTGAGGGGTGAGTGTGGCAGCGTCCCTTTGCTGCAACACAGCCCATGGATACATCTCTGAAACTCACGGAATCTCCTCTGGGGCTGTGGGAACGGGCCTGAGCACCTGCCAGTGCTCTCACTTTGGGGACTCCCTGTACACCCCCCATGGGGCAGGAGGCTGTGGCCAAGGGAGCCCTGGCCACATGTGCCCACTGTGCCATCCCCCTCCCTCTGTGGTGTGGGGACAAGGGGGATTTTGTGGTGGGGTGGCCCACATCAGCTGGGTTCTCACCCCATCCCCAGCCAGGGTAGCCACACGGGCATCTCACCTCTGCCACACTGCACCTTCTTTTTGTTCTTGAAGGGGATTGGGAGCTGTGGACCTCCCCAGGGCTTTGGCATATCCCTGGAGAGAGCCCCCCATGCAGATCCTCCTTGCAGGGGCTGTGGGTGCAGCAGGGGTGATGCTGCAGCCATGGCACAGGAGCAGGGAGGACACCTCGAGTGACATTTCTGTGTCCAATGTGGTGATAGGGAGCCCCATGCTCTGCCCCTGCTGCTGGTGCAAAATCTGGTCCTCACTGAGCAGGGCAAAAGACTTCAGTGCTCAGCGCCCCTGGCTCCTGCTGCCTGTTGCTTCTTATCTGGGCAGAGCACAACCCACACCGGGGGCTCAGCCCCACACACTGGGGGTCCCTGAGCCACAAAATGTCATTTAGACTCTGCTGATAGCAGTAGTAATAATACATTCACTCCCTGAAAGGCACTTCAGCTCCCTGCTGGAGAGCTGCAATTCAGTGGTGACCAGGAAAGCTCCTTCTGAGCCTTTCCCTGGGCAGGAGATTCACTTCCTGCAATTGCAAAACACTTGGGATATCAAAAAATCACCTCCATGTGCACTGCAGAGAACAGCCAACTCATTCCATTTGTCTCAGGCAGGCAGAGCCAAGCCTAACCCAGCTGAGCAGGAAGGCTCTGACAGAACAAAACACTGAAAATAAAAAGATTAACTTTGTTTTTCAATAAAACCCACATCAAGCATTGGGGAAAAACAAATACTGTTTTACAAGGTGCAAGAATTTTGCTACACTTGGGCAAAAAAAATGAAAGGAGCTTTTCCTGGTAGGTATGTTTTCTAAATTTTACTCCTTATGTCATAACTTTTGATGTTACATTGAAGTATCCTTTCTCAGTAGAGAAAGCTCAAATATTTGCACAGTATTTAGAAATGCTCTCCTGCCCCCAGACATGATGAACAATAAATACCAAGTACAGGACCACATTGATCACTGTATATGTAAATATTTTAAACCTAACATCATGTCTCTTCGGTTTTAAAAACTCCATATAGGCATAAGCCTTTATCCTAGCATGAGCTTGACAGTTTTACATTTTGAAATACCAGTGACTATGCTTTACTGAATCTTTATGATTATGTGTTGTGTGTATATACGGATCACAGGCAAACACGTGTGTGTATGTATGCGCTGTATGAAGCCATTTTGACTTACTCTGACCCAGAGATGAATTTTGTGCCGCAAACAGTATGCCATTTTCATGCAAAAGTTAAAAAAAAAAAAAAAAACCCAAACAAAAAAACCCCAAAAAATTAAATGCTATTAACTCTGAGTGCCAGGCATCTAAAAGCACCTACTGGAAGAAAACAACTGTGGTTATAACTAGCATCATATTTCTACTCCCTTCCTTTTACATACAAAAGTCCTATTTTTTACAAGTTGGTTTCCACATGCAACCAACTTCTCCTAAGAGAAAAACAGCATGAAGAAAAAATAGACACTGCCCTACCAGCTTAAGTCTCCCTCCGGTAAACACAATAGAGCCTTACAGTATCTTTCGAAGTCCCCAGCTTCTTCAGCCCATCCAGAGGGAGGAGATCTGCGGAATCCTTGTGAATAAACTGAACCGCCTGCTTCATCCTCCTCTGCTGGCGGAGAGACGCCGCTTCCCTTATCTCCACTTCTTTCCTGCTCGGCTCTGTCAGGATCCCCGAATAAAACATCTCTCTGCCCGTGAGTGGCTCGCTCCTTGAAGATGCGCGTCTCGGGGAGCTGCGATGGGGGGATGCTCTGCCGCCTGCGCTTTATAGCCGGAGCCTGGTGACGTGAGGAGGCCGGCAGGTACCTCTCGGCCGGAGGGGATGGGCACATCGCCACACGCACCCACAGCGGCGGGGAGCTCCGAGGGGATAACACAGCGCTGCCCTTCCTCCCCGCTGCCTCTCCTGACAGCACGGCTAGCCACAGGCATTCCATGGCTCTCAAAGCCCTCACGGACAGAGGAGAGCACGGGAGCACCGGCACGGGGCTTTGAGAGCTGCACACAGCCCCGGGAGCCAGCGCAGCCCCGGCAGACACAGCTGGATTGCCCAGCACGGGGAGCTGGAGTGTCACTACCGGTGACACTGCCCAGCACCCGCCTGCTCCTGGGGGGCTGATGCAGCCCCACACGGACTGTGCAACTGGCCATAGGGAGGTTTGGTACCTTATGCCCGGGGCAGGCTCGGGATGCCCCTGGTCTCATCACAGCATCGCCAGCACCGATCTGGATCATCACTGTCACTTAAGTGCCCAGGAAAACTGTCACAAAAGTTGTTCCAGTCAAACTAGGGCACCTTAAATGTGGTTTTACACAGGGTTTCTGTACCCATCAGATGTCCAGGTAGAGCACAATTTAACTAATCACTAACACCCACACAACTGGTTGTTAATCAGAGCAAAACTTGGCAAAGCAGCTGTAGTTTTGCAGCTTTCGTGCTGCTTGTCTAATGATCCAGATGTTGCTGGAGTCAGTCTGCCTCTAGCTACTTAACTCTGATCCCAGAAAATGCTGGGAGACATGTTAGAGGATGAGGATGCTTGCGTTACCTTGGCTTTCCAGAGGTATCCTTTATACTTCACAGGCGGCTCTAGGCTTCCAAGAAGCAAAGTCATTTTTCTTGGGGCTGGGCTGTCCTTTAACTTGTTTTACTTAAGCATGAACCGAGTCTCCAGGAAAATTCCTCTACCTCTTTCCATTACAGTCTATAACATGAACTAATACACATTAACAGACTTCGTAGACTTGCATGCCATAAAGACTGATTAATGTAATAGTTAGAGAAGGGAATTTTCTTAGCAGGACTCAGAGCACACTTGGATTTCTTTCACTGCAACAGCGAGTGAGGGCAGCAGGTGCTTCCCTGAACTTTCTGCAGTCCAAGTAGTTTGTTGCATGCAATAAGTGCTGAAAAAATGCAGCTCTGCCTCAGAGAGACAGTACAGATGTGGAAACACTCCATGTGGGTTTGGTTCTTGTTAAACTCAGAGACCTTTGATGTGCTAGGCAAAGCACAAGAAAAGCAGAGCTTAGCCCAGGATTTATGCCAAGCCAGACTTCCAGGACACTCCTTAACTTCCCGAGGAGCTGGGACACTGATTCTCCTTTGCTGTCGCCCACCAACAGAGCTTGGACTCCCACTTTCTGCTCACCAAGACACCACTGGCACCGCACAGCCCCTGCTCCTGGCCTGGGGAGTGGGGCTGGCACAGAGCAGGGCCGATGCCAGAACAGCAACCCTCTGTGGGTAAACTTACACATCTGAGCTCTGCAGCCACGGACAGACCGTGTATGTTCAGCCCTTCCTCATGTGACCTGGGGGAGAGGAGGGAAAAAACTCAGATGCTGAGGCAGAATGCCATAAATCCCAAGGCCATTATTTCACAGCCTCACATAAAGACCACTACACATAAGCCAGCCCTGCACAGTGAATGTGCCAGCCTGCAGAAGGATATCAGGGCTAACAGTCCAGAGGGGGATATAATTTTTATTCCCTATGCTGACTCAGCTCGTTACATGACAGGACCTTTGTTCCACTCTGGGCACACATGGCCAGGAGGATAAAAGCACCTTATTTTTCACCTTGGGAGCTATTTGGCACTTTCCCAGCTGATTAAATAAAGATACACAACTGCATCCACGCTCTCCCAAAGGCAAGGAGGAAGCAAAAGGGCTGCCACTGAAACCAGGAGGCAATTCTTAGTATAAAAGATCCTCGGAGTAGCAGCACTCTGCCCAATATATTAACAAATGCCCAGTCAGCTCTGGCTTATTTCAAGAAGAGTAAAGCTGCAAGCACAGGTGGAGCATGAAAAGCCCTCTCACACTGCAGCTCTGAGGCTGCAGCCTGTGTTTCCATTCAGCACACAAGCATTTTGTCTGAGCCCTGCAGTTTCACTTCTTCTGTATGTTATAAATGCACTTTGTGCCAACAGCTCCGAAGAAAATCTGCTCAATGCTCAAGAGTAACAAATGAGATAAAGGCCCAATTCCTCTCTTGATTTTTTAGTCCTGAGAAAGAGGAAAGGGGAAGAAGCAGTAAGTCATCTGCTCAAACTACCCAGGACCCACACTGAAAGAGGGGCTCAGTTTGGACAGCTCACACCCCGGGGGTTAAGTTGGTTTAAGTGGTTAAATCATTCGTTTGCAACAGATTAGCTGGTGGTGTTTCTCTCCCTCCCCATACAGTGTATCTAAATAGGGGCACATGTCAGAAAAATTCCCTTCCACTCACAGGAGACAGGCATGTGCATGACCACTGTCCCTCACCCAAGAAAAGCTCCAGGGGACAAAACCTCTTTTCCTGCTCTTTCCTGCCTCCAGAGCAGCACGGAATGTTCCTCCCTGTAACGTCAAGTCCGATGTCAAAAAGAGGTTTCACGGGGCTGGGATGGAGAAAACCCCTCCAGGCAGGGTCTGTCCCTGCCCTCCAGGTCAGGCTGGCTCTGCCAGGAAGCCGAGGTGCCACCATGGACAGGCTGCAGGACACTGGGGGCTGGTGGCTCTGGCAGGTACCAGCAGAGCTGCAGCAAGTTTGGAATGGGCTCTGTCCCGTGCCCGGGGCATCTTCCCCAGAGCTTTTCTGCTGGCCCAGCCAAGTCCTCGGTGTCCAAACCCACTGCAAAGAGCAGAGGGAAATGGTGCTTTCCCTGGCCTTTCCAACGCGCCCTTTGCCATCACAGCTGGGGACAGGGATGGCAGCACCGCAGGGCAGCACGAGTGCCCTTGGAAGGAGGGGAGAGGATGTGCAACTTTGATAAGCTTATCAGCCAGCCTACAAGGCAGACAAAGCAACACCGGCACAGCCTTTCAAATGCAATTTGCTTCACCTATGATGGTTATACCCCTATTTACAGCCGGCTTGCACTGGCTCAGTCCCCAGTCTCGCCTGCAGCTTAATCAGCGTGAGGGAAGAGGAGCTGCGGACTTTCGTTCACACCCCCATTCCATCTCCTCTCCCGGTGAAGAGGAAAGCAGCAGCAGGCAACGCAGGAAGTGGGTCGGTCCTTTTTTTTTTTTTTTTTCCTTCTCCTTTTCTTCGATTTCTCATCCTTCCCTAAAAAGAAGTGATTTGTTAGTGGTTGCCATATCCTGAAGAAATGCAGAGATGCCGCAGAAAACTCTGAAGAAAGGACAGAGTGGTATAATTTAACAGAAACAGAAGCAGGCAGTAGGTCCAAAAGGAATAATTTGCTCAGCACAAAGAGAAAAATTTAGAGAATCCATTTCCACGGGAAAGACTATGAAGAGCTTAAGAAAATGAAATCACAATAATTGATGTATTAAAATAAGCTTTCTGTCCATCAGTGCATTAGTAAGGGTCAGTTCTAGCATAATCAGGAAAAAACCTGGAATAGTAGGGAGACAACAAACCACTCGTTTTCTAAAAATGTTGGATACAAAAATCCAGAAGGATTTACTGAGCTACTTAATCATCATTTGTAGCAAGACAAAGCCTATGGATAGAGCTAGAGAAATCCTCTAACATACAACAGTAGAGTCACGTTGAGATTCCTGAGAAATGTGGCCCATTTTGTCCAGTAACTCCACACTCACCTTCTGTGTTTCCAGTGCTGACCAAGGGAAAGGATTTCCTGGGCTGGAATATGGGCCCCATCATAGGCGTTTTGTGGAGACAACTATTCCCAGGGCATCTCTCCGTGCTTATCCTGGGTGCAGCTCCAACCTCCTTCCCCTGTGTGTGTTCTGTACAGTGCCTGGGCTGGTGGCATCAAGCACGAAGCAAAGGCATGGATGACACTGGGAGAGGAATCAGACATTGCACAGCTCCTCCCAGGAGACTGAACTGAATTTATCTGTCTGCTTCTCTTCATACACAGAGGCAACAGGTGGATGAGAGTTTCAGGAGCACAAAAGCTGCATGTCAAAACAAGAGATTAAAACGGCAAGTCTTGCAAGAGCTCCCTTACCTTTATTTTCCCTTCTTTAAAGAGGCTGAAACATGAGGAGAGCTGTTTTTCTTCAAAACAGGAGGAAATGGTGTACATAGAGGGCAGGTGATGTTTCTCCCCAGTCTGTACCCACACCAACCTCTGTTTATTATGTGCAACAGCAAAATTACTTCAGCGTAAAATTTTCAAAATTATTAAGTTGAAGAAACATTAATACATGCTAGTTCTCACCCTTCCATATGTATGTTAGAGCTGAACTGCAAATATTTATTTTGAAGTAGTCTACACATATATCGAAAGTGCCAACCATAACTACATCACTCAGACTTCCCAAACCTCAGGGGATTTCACTTCTCCTGCCCTGCAAAAGGCAGCTTGTGTGCTGAAGGCTTCCTCTGCTGCTGGGGCATTCCAAGCCATAAATTTTACATTCAGGTCATTAAATATATAGGAGGGATCTTGTTAAGGCTAAACCAGGGCGAGTCACTTCACACTACACAAACACCGTTTTCTCGGTCCTTTCTAACTTTCCAGAAGCCTGACATCTGGAGACCAAGGAGGAGCAGGGCAGGACGCGCAGGAATGCCTCTACTGCCCGGGATTTCTGAGCTCTGAAAGCCAGGAGGAAGAGGGCGCTGCTCTTCTTCCCATCAGGTTCTCTGCCAGTCGAGCAGGAACTGCTAAGGAATAGCTGGGAGCCTGTCGCTCTGGAAAAGCAGGGGCTGGTGGGATGAGATGCTGGCTCTGAGGGGTAGGAGAGGGAGACCCCAGAGACGCAGGCTCACCTCTGGGTTCTGCAATGAAAAAGATCACAGGTGGGATCAAGCAATGTGATGCTTGATCCCTGGGATGCCCTGGTTCATCCTAGAGCCAATGAATTCCACACTGTTGTGGAATTGCTGCATTCAGTGTCTCTCCCCAGACCCAGCTCAGAGCACGTGGACAATGCAGAGCTTGACAACGAGCTGCAAAAACCAGAGGTGGTACCCAACCACCCGAACAGCAACCACCCCACAGGCAGAATTTTGCTAGGCTTGATCCTGTTTGCTTCTTGAAATAGTTCCCAGCTGTCCCTAAAAAAGGGATTATGGGCTCCCCACATCAAGGGAGCTGCAGGATGCTGTCACTGTCATTAGCCACTGGGCTAATGGCACCTAACAGGAGACATGGAGAAACAGCCATTGCAGGAGCCAGGGCAGCACCCAGTTTTCTCCAACAGAGACATGCCACGGTTTTCATCCATATTTTCCTTGCCCCATTAGTAATTTTCTCCCTTTCTTCTGCCCAAGGGACAAAGGCTGCTCACAGCACTCAGGACAGAGCCCAGCCATGCTAGCAGCCACTGATTTCTGGGTACAAAGGGGTCCAGTCTTGGTCTAAATGCTCCAATACAACAGTCCATTTCTATTCACCAACTCACTTAAGCACCTGCTGAAATGCTTTTGTGAATAGGAATTACAAAATTTCTCCTTCCCAGCATGGTGAAAAGTCACTCCCTAGTACACCAAATACCAATTGCACACAAAATCATGTGCAATACATATTCGTTTCCCTTGGATACTTGGGACATCTGTGTTTGCTTTTACATCTCTGTGGCTAATTAATCATAAGGCAGCTGGCCAAATTTTCCTTGAATTAACACCTTGATCATTAGTGAAGATACAGTGGGGATACATGATGCCCACAATGACATTTGTGCCCAGCTGCAGACATGGAAGCAGTTCCCTAACCCAGTCCTAACTTGCCAGCTAGAAGTTTTAAATATTTATCCCTTAATTGTTGCAAACGTGGAACACCTGGTTGTCATTTTCTCCCTTTTACTTTCTTCTCAAACCAAAAAATTACTCTCAGAAACAACTGGCACCATGAGCCCACGATGGACCAGGAGAAGAACATATCACAGTCATTTTCCACTGGGATCCTGTTAGCCAGGGTGCTTATATTCAAGGTTTTCTTTTCCATAACCCCATGTCTTCATCAGTGTGAAATGCACACTGGCTCCAGGATAAAGGATGGAATCTATGGAGTGTGTGAGGCCACAGACTCAGTGCTCTGTCCCCTCCACACAACGACAGGACTGAAGCAGTTGCTGAAACCTGAGCTGGGGATGAGAGCAAACCAAGGCAGCCTAAGCAGGAGCAAGATCAGGAAGGTCTGGCAGCTTATAGAGCAGAAAGGGTCTTCTACCTCTCCTGTCTTTGGGTGACAAGTTTAGAGCTGGCACAGGTATCTGAGGGCTCCCTGCCACAGGGGGGAACTCTCAGTCCTGAAAGGAGTTACACAAACTCTTTGAAAGCCCTCTGCCTTTTCTGGCTTTCTAGCCAAAAAACTTCCCTCTGGCCAAGTATAAATCTGCTGCAGAGGCATTTCTCCTTCCAGATGCTTTGGAGTGGTATGATTCCTAAATAGCAGTACTTGGGGTGAGGGAGGGGGAACTCCTCAAGCAAACTCTGTGGAATTTACCTCATGGAGAAGACAAATCTCAGAACATAATTTAAAACCTTGCAAAAAAAAAAAAAAAATCACTCTGGAATAGGACAAATTCAGGTCAGCTCTGAAACAGAACTGCCTTTTGAAGGGTTCCTCTGTGGCTTACCCAGTTTACCAGGTGATGGTGACAAAAATAACAAACTCCAGTGATGCAGTAAGCAAGTGAGCTGAACAAAATTGGAATTTCCCAGCTCTTTTGCAAAAGCTCCAAGAACAGGTGCTTATTTCAACTCGTGCCAATGTGGGATTCACCAAGGAACAACATTCTTACTATACTTTTTAAAAGACTGACTGTGAACCTTTTCTGCTGCTACCAGTTAAAGGAGTATTCATAGAAGGATTTCCTTTGACAAATATTTCCACCTTCTTATGGAGCTTGGATCTAGGACAGCTTTGCACCTTTCCTTCAGAGGAGAAGAGAAGGGGGTAGCTTGTTTTGTATATCGAGCCTGAAACTGATCTGGTTTCACAACAGACCAATATTCAATGAACTCAGGGACTGAATGCTATAAGTTAAAGATATATTAATTTTGGGTCTTAAAACATTCACATCCTAAATTCATCAAACGCATCAAAATATCTTTATCTTGGAACTTTGAGATAAAGCAAAATCTGAGTGTAAGGTGTTTACAGTGTCCATTTAAGACAAAAATATTGTTTACATTAGCATTAGAGAAGAGGTCACCACAGTGTTAGTCAAACACAGGATCTCTCACCTCTGTGGAGCCCTTATGTTTATTTTATGAAGCCAGGGCTCCAGGACTCTCAAGTGCTGCAAGTATAAGTGAGCTCCCACTGTACCCTCCTGCCATGGCCCATGCAGAGCTGCAGCAGCTCCTGACGGGTAAGATTCAGTCAGAAATGTTACTGGATACTCAGGGCTAATATTTGCTCACGTACAGAATCGTCAGTGGGGCTTCAGGGTGGCTCTCCTAACACAGAGGTTGTGTTTGCCATGTTGTGATTCGGTTAAATGTCTCCGCCTTCAAGTCTAGGCAACTGAAGGACACTTGAGCTCACACTATGCCCCAAAAGGAAGGCAGCTGCCCCAGGAGAGCAGGAACACGAGCACTGTGGGCAGGAATGATGAGGCACACAGCACTTTGAGGTGTTTGTGCCCTACCTTGGGTGTAATTTACTGCAGGATCATCTGTCCAACCACTGATAGGAGTCAAGCTGTGATCAAGCTGAGCAACCAAACGATGTAGGGAATCAGTAGCTGACTACACACACAATTTCATTTTCAAAGACAAATGTTCAAAGTCCATTATTGACATCTGTAAGAACTGAGTCACTGGAGTGATGGGGCCAGGCAGAGTGCCAGAATCTCTCACTGTTCTCAGAAGTAAATACCAGCGACTGAAGTTACACATTCACGGCCCATTTCCTCCAGCTTCCTTTCAGGTTTATTCTGCCTGGAAATCAACAACTTTCAACCCACACATTTCCTCACCAGTAATTTGGAAGAGATGGGGGAACAGCCTTGATCAATGGTCAGAACTCGGTTCAGAAGAAGGTCTCCCCCCACTGCAACCTGAAGTGGCAGCAATTCCTGGCCCAGCAGCACGGGTCCTTCTAGGCCCTATATTGCATTTTGTAAAAATAGAATATCTCAAAATACAAGGTCACTTACAAATCACCCCCTCCCCTTCCAAATGATTGATCAGAGGCAGGGGTGAGGCCAAGAGCTGCCGAGGTATCGAAGCCCCGGGTTCAGCCGACTGTGTGGTTACGGGGTGCTGCTGCAGAAGCCCCATCCACAGCCACCCGCCGTTTGTTTGCCAGCAGGGATTTTAGCAGGATCTCTTTGTCGGGGCCGCATGCTGCCCTCTCGTGGGAAGCCCTGCCGATGGTACCCTGCTGCCTGGGCGCACGTAGCCCCGAGCCCGGCCACAGCGCCGCAGAGAGCTGCTCCCATAGCCCCGGCATGGCAGCTTCAGGCAGAGCATCCTGCGGCTGTCTCACTATCTCAGCTCCCCAAACCCTCAAAAATCTCCTTATCGGAGCACTTTCACAATAGCCCAAGCAAGAACAGACCCTGAGAGGTGTCTGAGGGATGGATGAGGCTCTAGCATCTCACATGAAGTTATGCCAGAGCACGTCCAGAGCATCCCTAAGCCAGACTGTCTTCTTCATCGGATTTTACTTCTCCAGTCCTGCACGAGGAAACACCTCCTGCTGGGATAGATGGGCCTTTTTTATCCGCTCCAAGAGCAAATGGTCACGCTGGACTTGTGTCCTGCACAGAGCTGGGACAGGTATTCGTGATGTGTTTATCCCAACACCGCTGCATCCCTCTCACACCACAGGCACTGGCTGCAGGGCTTTCTGGACAGCCCTGGGCGAGACAGCAATGCCTGCAGTGTTGAGCCTCCAGTTCCTAGAGCTACGCTTCCTTCTCCCACTGAATGAAGTTGCTGTTCTCAGCATGGATGAGCCTTTTCAGGGTTTTATTTTTGTAAGTTTGCTGAGAGAATTAGCACCTACAGGAGCCAGGGCACAATAGTTGTGCTATGTGAGCCAGACAGGCTCCCTGAGCACTTTTCTGTCGGTCCTGTTTTTAATAACTGGTGTCACCTTTTCCACACAGCCCCTCACACCAGCACTACACCAGTAACAGCAAACCTGGGGCCACCCAAAATCCATGAGCAGTGTTGTGTCACATAGAGACTTGTCCACTGGACACAGATATGCCGAATCCCAGTTTTCTGGAATGCTTTCTAAATGTCCACTTTAAACCTCACAAAAATCACCATCCCCTCTCTTGCCCTTAGCTGCTTTCTGTGGCTGGGTTTTACCTCAGGCAGCGCCTCCAGAAGCCAGGTGAGCTGGCATTTTGCAACAGGTGACAGCTACCACTCTTATATTTGACTGAGGCAGGGAGGATGAGGCTTCCTCCAGCCAGACATAAACTTGTCCTGTACAGAAGTGCTTCATGGATGTTTGCAGTGTGCATAACAGGCAACACCTGAGCTAAGAACTCCTAACCAACAAATTGCATCTCAAGTGACCGCTTCAGAATACTTCAGCTTCCAATGCAACTTTTTCTTTCCTTAAAACTATGAACCCTTGAGTTCCTGATCCCCAGAGTCATCACAAAATGCAAATTTCATGGCATATGATTTGTAAGTATACATTGCCTACTGAATAAACTTCCCAGTGGAAAAAAAGAGAGGGCTTTGGTTGCATCAGATGGAGTTTAGCAGCCAGACAGTGTGAGGGAGTTTCCTTTATGAATTCTGTATTTATAGACTTCTCCTACAAGAAAAAACATTTCAAGGTCTTCTTTTCTGACCTGTTTTTTCTCACTGTGTACCAAACAGGCTTTGTTTCATGGAATTTGAAAAACTTCCTCTTCAAGGTGTGCTTAATCAGAGAAAAAGCTGCACTAACACACATATATTTAAACAGAGAAGGATACTTTTTTTTCCTTTTTAACACCTAAAGTGATTTAATAAGGTAGTTCAAAGAGCAGCATGAGAATGTCATACATAGTTTGCACTGACTTGGAGAAAAACTAGGTGAACTTACCTACTGAGTGGAATGTGTCCCTTGAGTTCTCTAACTCCTGTTTTCCCCACAGGTGCTCTGTTTGCATCGCTGCTCGTGGGTGTTCTCTACAGTCCCAGCAGAACAATGTGTTGTGGAAAGCAGACTTCCACAAGAGAGAGTAAAACCTGCCTATGAGCAAAAGAACTGTTGAGATAAAATGGGCAGCAGCAAGAGATGTTGCAGGATGAGTTTGTTCCTGCGATCCCCAGAAACAAACCCCCAGTTTGGCTTGAGTTTTTTAAGAAGTACTTGTTTCTCTCCTCCAGCAGCAGCCTTGCACAAGCACAGTTTGAGTGGAGCAGCATCCAAAGGAAGAGTGGAAGTGTGTTCACATTTCTGTTGTGACAGGTTTTGCAGTCCACACCTACTGCATTTGCAGGATGCCACCTACACGCACAAGAGAAAAAGCATTTGCGTTTAAGCTTGTTCAATTCAGAAGCAATTGTGGACCACTATCCTTGCACTGTGTTACACAGGATTATCAAAATGCCACTGCTTCCTGCTTACCCACACCAGATCTCCTCTGATTCCTTAGATTTAAAGAAGCTTCAAGTCTTCCTCACCATATTCCGCTATTAATTATTTCTGTTATGTAAACACCCAAAGGTCTCAGAATTTCAGCTCCCGCTGTTGTGGGAGTTCCCAGGACAGCTCATATTGACATTCCCTGTCCCAGAGGGTATCCAAGCACTCCTGTCCATCACTGCAATCCAGCACTGGTAGCAGTCACAGAATCAGGAGGAATATTTGAAGAGCACAGTTTTCTCCTGTGATCAGCCTGTAGTAACCACACTTTTCCAGCACCTCTATATTCCTGGATGTCATTTACTCTGCTGTCTATGCCGTGTAAACCAGTGTCACCTTTCCACAGCAAACAGCTGAATTACACAGCTGTGTCTTCCAAAACCACACCAAATGGGCCTGGGGGGACACATTCAGGGAAATACAAATCACTGCTTGTCACTGTGATCAAAGGAAGCTAAGGGTCAAACAGGCAATTGAATAAATTAAGGAGAAGATATTTGGATTACTTTTATAAAAGTTTGATAGACTAACTAAAACTAATATTCACAACGTAATATTATTTTTAAAGGTATTAAAAATTATTATAGATTGACTTATTTTCAATTTCCTATGACCTAATTCTATTTTTCAACTCTCAGAAATTAAGCCAGTGAATTTAATGACACGGTGGTATAATCTTAAAAGTATTCTAAGAACTTGTGTCTTAACACAGGTTTTCAGCTTGTTTTCCTTGGTTTGGGGTTTTTTTTTTTTAATTATTTTTTATTTTAAATGAGGTGGTTTGGGGCTGGGGTTTTTTTGTTTGTGTAAAGGTTTTTTTGTTTTGTTTTTTAGGAAAAATAATCAAATGAATCTACAAAGTAATAAAATACTTTGGAGTTACTTTAAGTTGTTTATCCTGTCTTCATGCAGCTTGTTACAACAGACCAATTGACTTCAGCTCATCATGTAGGAGACATTTTTAGAATAATTTTTAGAATTAATACCAGGATAATTCTGGTATTTTACTTTCCAGGATTGTGTGTACCTCGTACGTGAAGAATTGTATCTTTATGGGTATAGATGCGGCCTAGCAATATACTACATGAAACAGAATGCCGTGGTAGGCAGATGTTCCCAGGATAAAGTGTATCTGATGTGCAATAACTTGTTAAACAACCATTAAATTTGCCAAAACTACTATTTAGCACAGCAAAGACAACTAAAAATATTGCCCAAGAACTTCATGCAGCTAAAAGTTCACTGGTTTATTTCTCTTATCAAGAGTAACAGTCTGAAACATTTTACATTAATTTACAATCATCAAAAAGATCCTTATGCTTATCTCATGTAGGTGACATTGAGTCATCCAGTTATCTCTAATTATTGTTCCAAAAATTAAATCTTGTTTTATCAGGTTAAACATTTTTGAGTCATTCGTTGCCAAAACACAACATCAGTCTACAACCACACAGAAAGTAGAAATTGAAATTTCTACAGAGCCACTACCACCACTATGAAGATACAATGCCAAGTGTTTACAACATTCTGCAAGTTATCACTTCTCCCAGCATTCAAGGTAGCAAAAACTCCCCCTTCACTTTTTACTGTACACACAGGAATTACAGTAAAAGGGGAAATTTTGATCCATAATGTCAGACCAAGGGTAACAGAAGTGCTTGTGAGTCATTTGCTATTTAAGTAGGAAACGAACAGGGCTGTGGAACAATGAGGATTCTTCTCTGAGAAAGGGCAGGTTTTCTCCTCAGCCTCAGGCCGTGCTCACTCCTCTCCTCCCAGCAATGACAATGGCCTGTGCTCATGGGGCGAGGGAAGCAAAGCTGAGATCGCTGTACACACCCAGGCCATGGCTCTCAGGGAGCTGTGCAGGGCCGGCACAGCAGGGCCAGGAGAGGAGGTGAGGTGTGATAAACCCAGAGCAGGGGTCAGTAACTCGTGCACAGAGCGAGACAGCCCAATTTCACCCGCTAGAAACATTTGGATGTTTCACAACTTTGGCTTTCTTGAACCCTGGTTGAAACCAATCACTGATTTGTGTGTCCCTCAGCACCACAAAACCGAGCTGTTCAGATCTGCAGCCTCCCTGGGAGGGAACACAGCAGGAACTGGCCTGCTTTCCTTTGGCACTGAGCACACAGACCACAGCAAAGCCCCTCCACTGGGCTTGGCCCAGAAGCTGGCACATCATGGCCCTCTCCCCTCAGTGCCCCACCACCTGAGCAGGACTGCAGCAGCTCGGCCACTCCAGAGTGCTCCAGTGCCACACAGAGCTGGCTGGTGGCTCGCTGGGGCTCACTGACACACTGTGTCTGGCACAGGAAGCCCCCAGCAGTGAGGGGCATGGGGCTGTGCTGCCAAAGGGAAACCATCTGCAAATACCTTCCTGGCCTCTCTCCATGACAGCACACTTCACCACAGATGCAGGAAAGCCTCTCACCACCCTTCCTCCTGTTTTGGCATTCCTCAGTCATTCCCCTCCCCAGTCACACTGCTTTGTGCCTTCTGCCAGATAATCCTGTCCTGTCTCCCCACAAAGGCAGCAGGGACCTTGTTCAGGATGAAGCACAACACACAAGGACCTGCGTTCCTTCCCTTCTGCTCTGCAAATTCCCCCTGTGCCTCGCTCCTCTTGCTGCAGGCCTGGCAGCCCCGTTCCTGGCAGCCCCATTCCTGGAATGTGCACTCACCACACTGCCACAGCCAACCCCCAGCAGCTGCTGGAGCCCCAGTGCAGCCAGCTGGGAGACACAGCTCTCCCCCCTGGCAGCAGCACAAACCTCTTCCCTGCTCTGCCCAGGTCATGCCAATTCCTCCACAGCAGCAGCAGCAAGACAGACATGGTGCCACACAGATCCTGAGAGGATCTGCAGCCCAGCTGTGGCCAAAGCCATTGTCCCTCCCCATCACACCATGGCCAACACGTGTCCTTGCCCCACTCACACCACCATGGCACAGCAGCTCAGCAAGGCTGAGTCAGGAGCATCCGTTTGATCCCAACAGTGCAGGGAGGAGATTCAGAGCCCAGCTCTTGATGAGGGCTTCCTCTGTCACGCTGTGGACATGGTATTATTCACATACAGCAGTTAAATACCACATGCCAATGCAATGAAACCCTGGAGATCTGACTCCACGCCCTAGGAAAGGGAGCATTTGTCCTGGCTACCCTGTGAAATGTCAGTACTTTTCTTAAGATGGCACAGAAAGGGAGTTTGGTGCCAACTGCACCCCTTGGCAAGGCTGGTGACCAAAAGACAGAAGTCTTTTGGTCCATTTCGAAATGGATGGGACTGTGGCTATTTCCCTTCAAGGCAGAAGGTCCCCAAGGTACATTACTCTGAGAGAATGGATTGTATGGCCAGAGCACATGCAATTGTGGACAGAATAGCACTGAGACAACATTTTGATCAACACAGTTCTCCCTACAGGCCCTCTCAGGATAGCCTCGTCTCCAATAGGAAATGCAACCTGAGGAGAAGAACACAGAGTCTGGGAATCCTGAAGAACAATTTACCGTAGACAATCTTTTTGGCCACAGGCTGGCTGAGTCGTACCTCTCCTTCTCTCCAGCCAGACAGGGAAAGCAGCTCTCCTCTGCTCAATGAGGCCATTGCAAGGCGTTCAGAAAAGGTAGAGAATATAACCACTGAGGCTCATACAAGAACCTTATCCAGCTTTAAACAGTGTTGTACCAAGAGCACCATCTATGCAAAGCCTGTATTTAAAATGGGGCTTCTGTGTTCACCTGCAGGTGCTCAGAGGACAGAATTTTGTACAACTTGGAAGACGCCTTTTGCTGTCCCAGGCCTATGCACAGGGACAACACTGGGATTTAGCAAATAATCTGATCTGTTCTAACAGTTGCAGACAGCCCAAAGTGGAAGTGTCTGGTGGGTCAGGGCCTGTTTTCCATTGCTGTGGTGCCCCCAGTTTATTCTGGTATCACTCCATGTAAGCCAATAGGTCATTAGCATGGACTTGGTGTGAGCCAGACCCTGAACATTCAAGCTGATTTTCAACCCTTTGCTTCATGCCACATATAGTTCAGAGAAAAACTGCACCTTGTGCAGTTCTTGGCCTCACTGGCTTGAATTAAAACTATGTCGACCTTAGCTCTGAATTTCCTGTGTAGCAAAAGTTGAGAGAGACATCAATCCTGTTCCCACTTTCAGCGAGACCAAACATGAACCCAGCTTTGTTGAGGTAACATGCACTAATGGCAGCTCAGAGTTCATCCCAAACCACACTACTTAGCCTGCCTGTCCTCATTAGCTTTTAGAGGTGCTGATGAAGCAACGGGACAGAGCTCTACAAACTTCTGCTTGGCGCCATTGAGTTACAGAAATCATGGGCAGTCCCCAGTTCAGGGA
Organism: Falcunculus frontatus; assembly: GCA_013398115.1. Classification (NCBI taxonomy): domain Eukaryota; kingdom Metazoa; phylum Chordata; class Aves; order Passeriformes; genus Falcunculus; species Falcunculus frontatus. Next base: position 46,181 of record VZRV01007600.1, read on the forward strand.
CCCGTGAAGTATCCTTTGGTACCCAAAAGGTATTATCTGGAAAGGAATCAAAATTCTGTTCACCAAAATATTTATATTAGCTGAGAAAGCCAAACTCTGCCAAGAACCGGAGCTGGCGAGCTTCCCTGGAGTGTCTCTGCCAGTGTGTAAAACACAGAAAGCAGCCCCACCTACCACAGCCCCTCTGTGCCTGCCCAGGGCTGGTTTAGCTTTTGAGTACAGTGCCAACTATTTGTAAGGCCTCAAAAATCTGGAAACTTTGGAGCGCAGCAGCCGAATGAAGGATCTTGGGAACATCTCTCTTGACTCTTGGGCTGTGTACTTGAAGTAGTTCTGTGGATGCGCCAACACGTCAAACAATGCTTTTATCAGCTTCTTGTCCTGGGGAAAGGGAAGGAGATTTTATTGTAATTCCACTGGGGAGTTATGATCAGTATTACCAAAGTTTAATGCCTGTCTAACTCATAAAAGATTATGGGCATTTTACTTCCCAGGTGTTTCAGGGGCTTAGAAATGGAGCAAGGATGATATTCAGGGCCCCTGGGAAGTCACTGGCGTTCCACATTAGCAGCACCAGAATTTCTTCCCTCCTCCTACATCCAGGAACAGCAAACAAACCACAAAATAAACACACACTTGAGCTCATATCCAGCAAAATAAAGTAATGCACTCAACTTGCCTATGGAAGTCCCCTAAGTCAGAGAAATCCACGGTGCGATTTCTTTCACCCAGGAAAAGCCTTTGCTATTCTACAGGCTACAAGGAGCAGCACCAAGTGCTTTCCCAATAAATTAATTTCTCTAGTAGGTCTGATCCATCTTCAATACCCCTGAGCAAAGGGTCCCATATCCACTGCTCTGCACAATCAGGATCTGCCGATTCACCCCATTTCCCGCTGCAGCATATGTCTAAAGTGCACCAAGGAACAGACCTGATGCAGGGCAGGAAGCAAACCCACACCAAAGAACATAATTTCCAATCAAAGCCAACATGTTTAGTGGAAGGAATGTACCTTAAGTATTTCTTGATGATTTTCAGATGCGTAAAGTCTGCCATCCCGAACAATGTCTTCTATTAGTTCTTGGTAATCCTCTGTGGGGAATGCACAAGAGAGTAATTTGCAGGTTCACTTCACTTGCATACTCAATACCTCCCTTGGCTACCCATGGAAGCCTTGCCCTCAGAAGAACCAGCGGTACTTCGACCTCCTATTAGCAGTCAGCAAATATTCCAAACATTTCTGTGTTTACTATGAGAGCAGTGTGCTCTGCTGAGCAGCTCAGCATCAGTTTGTCAAAAGCAAAAGAAATCATAAAGCACCCAAGACTGGAGTGCATACTGTGACCAAGTAACCTGCTTCAAACCAGATGAACTGCAGGAACCCATCTGCACACACCCACAACCTGTTACTGACTTCTCTCTATAGGAAGAAGGAAAGAAAAAAATACGTGAGAGGATGCTTTCTTAAAAGTAAATCCCTGGTCAATCATAACCTGAAATTCTTCAAAAGGAGAGGTCTCCCCTGAAAAATTGTTTATCCACCGCTGGTGAAACTCTGCAGATCGCAGCAGGGATGATTCCCTCACAATTAATCCAGTGTGAACAGAACTTCACTTAGGCTGAACTGCAAATCCTCAGCTCCAGTTTCACACCTCATGATTCTGACAAGAATGAGGTGAAAAGCTTTCCCCTCAAGCTTCTTTTCAATATAGATAGTTTGCTTTCTGGTTCTAGGTCACAAATGGTAGCAGCAACACGATAAATCACAGGCACTTGGGCTCTGCCTAATTCCTAACTGGGGCCACCCGAAGAAAATGGAAAGGCACAGAAGTGCATAAAAATCAGGTTTTAGCTCTGAGCTCTGCAATTTGCAGGCCAGAGCCCATAACCCCAGCTCTTTGTTTAGGTCTGTGGAAGACTGGAAACACAGTGGCACTTAAAAGACTGCAGTGTACTGCAGAATTCCTTAAATTAGGTTTAAATGAAACAGCTACTGGAAGCAGCTCCTAGTGACACTGCTGGGAGCACGGAGCTGCCCTGCTGCTTAGGGAGGGGAGTTCTGCACTGCTGGAGCTGCACTAGCCCACATCAGCCCAGCTGCTCACACCCACTTACCATCATAGGTTACATAAGGAACTTGGAATCCTTTGGCACTGTTCCCTTCATTCGACTTGAACTGGATCCACAGTTTCTTAGACCTGGAAGTGAAAGCTATGGGGCGCTCGTAGGTCTGGCATGTTTCATATGTGGTCACTGAGTTGGATGAAGCTTTCAAAGAAAACACACAAGAGGCAGTTGTGTGATAATGCTTCATACTAACCAGCTGTTAGAAAATAGGTTGAACTACCATGACAAAAATGCTTGCTGGTGTTAAGAAAACTCCTCAAAATGTGGCAGGCCATCAGTGGATGGCAGGCCATCAACAAGGGACTTCTTGGTGAGGGAATATTTTCCTTTTTCCTAAAAAAAACAATCTACTGTTTGAAGGATGTGCCTATACTAGAAACTGAGGTTGTTTATCCACACATCAGGCACCTGTAAGGATTAGCAAGCATTCCCTCTTTCCTAACCCAGGCTAGAACTACTTAGTATAATGCTTAACTGGTTAGCTTGAACCATCTACCCCTACTTAACAATCTTTCTCTCAGAGTTCACTGACACATCATAGCCTTGTACCCTTGTTTCACCAAAAACTATGGGACAGCATTGACGAATAGGACTTCTCCATTTGCCATTTAAAGAAATTTCTGCTCTTAAGTAGAGGCCAGGCTACATTCAGTTTATGCAGACAGCAATGCCTGTGAGAACCCTGAGATATGCCCCAGTGGGTGTTTCAGACTCACAGCTTTTTCTCATCACCAGGTAGTCTCCACACTCGTCTTCTATGGGCAGGAATATTTCTGGAACCACGATCAGGATGCGGCGCTTTGGCGGTGGGTTGATGTTCCAAGTGCACTCCGTGTTTGCAGGGTAGTCCCCAGGGTAGTTGGGTGATTCAATATATCCAGTGTAATCTCCCAGTTCCCCTCCACACTGCCTGTCTGGAAAAGGAACACTGTATGCGGGACAAGGCAAAGAGAGGTCACCCTGCAGCTCTCCTGCAGTCACTGTCAGTGGCACAGGTGACAGACACACATTTTCCTTTTTGCATCTGCTGAGGGTACAGTTCTCTTTGCCAGGCTCTCACATTTCTGTGTGGGTGTGTTTACACACATCTGTGTCTATACAGGGACTCCAGAGGTGGTTGTGAACAGTCACATCTCTGCCCTCCATTCTCCCTCTTTAATTTACCCTCAGCTTCCCACACCACAGCTACCATAAATCCAGAACAGTGGCTCCCTTTGTAATTGCCTCTTTCAAAGGTTGTTATTAAGAAGAAATGGTTACTACAGCTATTAAGTTGTGTGAGACAGCTTCCATTCCTCTTAACAGGAGGGAAAAAATCAGGGTGCTGAGAACACAAACTCTGCTATACATCAAGGGAGAAAAGATTTAATAGCAAGACCCTGAGCAACCCAGCACTGATGGGCAAAACACAATCATCACTTACCTTGACAAGGATGATGGAACCAGTGTGCAGAAATGGTCTCTCACAGACCTCAGTGAGCCATGTGGGGTGAGATGCAGGCAGGCAGCAAAAGAGGAGCAACACCTCTGCCTTCTCTCCAGCTCCCTGGAGCAAAGCTAAGTTTTGCCCTTAGGGCCACTCCAAACATTAATGGCCCAGTCTTTTTATTTGTAAGAGAGCATCAAAGCCATCTTGCTGTACTTACTTTTGCACTGTGTTATGTTTGTTGACCCATCAAAATCAGTAGTAGTATTTCCAGGGCAGGAAATGCAGTAATTTTGTCCAAACTCGGGCTGATATGTCCCAATTGCACAGCGAATGCATCGGTGAGTTGTGGTGTTGTAAAAATGGCCAGGAGAACACTGAACTGGACAGTAATTAAATGCATCATGGTTAAAAAAGTAGCAGTAGCGTACTAGAATATGCTTTTATACATTTATGTAAGACCTAGTGTAATTTCAGAAACTGAAATGCCATATTAGTAAACTGTGGGGGTAGCAAAAAAGAGGTAATTAAGAAAATTTTAGTTCATCAGGTCATTTTGTGCAAGTTCAAAATTCCCAAATGCAGCACTATAGAGGGGTTGTATGGGAAAGCAGCAATAAAACCATATTAATAAACTATGAGGGTAACAAAACAATTTCAGTTTATCAGGTAATTTTGTACAAGTTGAAAAGATCTACTATCAAATGTAGTTTTCTAAGCTGCACAGTCCCTTTTTTTTTTTCCTTTTAAGCTCTGCTTACTCCCAAATAATTCTTGCTGAGTTTTGGAAGCTAGCTCAGCCAGGAGTCCTTCCCTACGTGCTGCCCTGATACAAACGCTTCAGATAAGCTCCAAATAGTTCTTGCATCTGTGACTCCATGTCTCATGTGGCCTCTTCCACATGCAAATTCCTGAGCTCTTCATTCTAGTTAATAGAAAGAATTCCTTTAATCTCCACTCCAATTTGAAAACTGAACATCATTTATAGACTTGGTTTTGTTTATGTTAAATAAAACTGAAGTCAGTTCCTCTTATCTTGATCCAGAGTTTTAACATCGGTTTTTAGTACTTCAATTTTGCAAAATTAAGTATGAAAAACCAGCATTTGTTGATTCAGTGATTCTACACTGAAGGAAACTATTAGATATCACACTATTACCAGTAATATTAGTTCTTCAACAATACTGTGAAATTCTTATAATATGCTGCAATTCTCAATAGTAAACATACCTTAACTGAAACTAGAGAGATCTCTTCATCCAAACCACTACCAAATGTTTGCATCAGGACATTATTTCTATCCCTTATTTCTGCTCTGCAGCAGATTTTCTGTTAAGATTTTGTCCTCTAGTGATTTCTATAAGTAATTTTCTTCTACCCATGCTTTTGGTAATCAGTTTTAGATAGAATTTAATTTCCTTGCAGCCAGGCCAGGCCAGCCAGCTATGAGACTCCTGGAACTGTTGACTCTCGGAGAAAGAACCTTCTCTGAATGCCCCACTAGAGCAGCAGCACTTATTTATGCCTTGGATTAATGCAGTTCATCAGACAAATCCTGGCCTTACCTTTGGTCTCGCAGTCCTGAAACAAGGATGCCCCGCTGTGCCTTGTTGTTAGACCTCCTCCACAGGGAAAGCAGGATACTCTCCCAGCTTCAGGCTGGTATGTTCCAAGGGGACACGGCAGGCAGGGCTTGAAGCCATCGGGAGAATATTCCCCTGGGGAGCACTGATCTAGAGGAGGAAGAACACACATTGTAGATGAAGGTGTGTTACTGAGCCTGTGCAGGACCTGCAACCCCACAGAGAAACTGCTCTCTTTTACTGGGGCAGCTGCAGCCAGGGGTCCAGAACTGAATGCTGGCAACAGCTAGAGCTTAATACTCCCCATGTGCACTGTAAAACAGACACTGATAACCTTCGGTGAGCTCTTCTGAGAGCTGGAATGGGTTTCACACTTTGTTGCAAGGCCACATGGACACTCAGCCTGCCCAGCGCTCTATGCTCATCTGTACAGTGCAATTATTTAGGGATCATCTCCTCCTTCTAGCTAGAGAGCTCTTGAACTCCTCCCAAATGAAATAATTTAGTAGTGAACCTAAGCTGCCAAAACCTACTTCCAAATTTCTGTCAGTACTTTAATCTTAATATTATTGAATATTCATATTTCATAACCATTAGCGTTACTGGATTGTGTGAAAACCTGAAGTACAACAAGTAATTGTGCAAATTCAGTAAACTGAACATTGTGCCTCAGAGACTTTTAAAGCAGAAACATTCTGGCCATTCCTCTGATACTGGATGTTGGATAATGATTATCTGTGCACTGGACTGCTGTGTTCTGTATGGTGCATAGACAGCACTAACTCAATCTGACTGATTTTACTTAAACACACATCTCAATATTATTTAGCAAGCCCAGCAATATTCATGAGTAGCTTTGAGAAGTTCTGGTTTTCAAACTTTTCACAAAAGAACTGGCTTCAGCACCAGTATTTAATAATTACCCTGCTCTGGAAAGGCACAAAACACTGTTGCAGTTGTTCAGCTGTGCTGAAAAATTCTGTCCTTTTAAGACCTGTTACGATAATAAACTGTTAGTTTTAGTTTATAGCTCCAGTAAATCACTCAGTGAATAGCTGTTTTGTTAGGAAGTTAAATTGGCCTTGGCTTCATTTCAGGATATGTGACTAACAACAAGCAGGGCATTAACTACCGGTCATGATCAATGATGAAGAGTTTTGTTTAGGGCTGATACACCGAGAGGAATAGCTGAGTGTTCCTCCTTAGCTCAAAAATAAAATGCAGCAGGTTAAGCAGTGCTCTGTGGCTTATCAATGAAAGCTTGTGAGGAAGTCTTAGCTCCTGGTTCTTTTTCCACCACACATCACTTCTGCTCTCATAAGGACACACATTCATTTGCTCCCACACTTCTCAAGCCTTTCTCCATTTTATAAACATTCCTCCAGAACACTCATCTCTGTGCACTTTGTGCACTTCCACAAACATGAATGAATTCAGGCTTTCATTGCAGCACTCCTAATAAGGTAAGCAAAGAGCACTATTTACAATTCCACGACAAGGAAAGACAATTCAGGGTTAGAAAAGGTGATTCTGAGCAGTGGCTACTGACTTCAGAAACCTAGAAGAAATGGAAAGACCTGAGCAAATCTCCTTCCCTCATAAAACTCCATGGCTCTACAGGAAATCAATGCTCTGAGTAGTCTTGCTAGAAAATAGCTGCTCTCTGCTCTCTCCCCTTAGCCTGTCCTACTTCCATTCATTTTAATCACATGTCAAGTTTGGGGTGGTAAGGGTTTGGGGTTTTTTTTTTTTTGCATTTGGGAGAAGGGGGGGGTCTCTGTTCTGTGTTTTGAACAGAAACACTGACCATAAAAATTCAATCTTAAAACTGTACTTCAGGTTTCCTAAACTTGCTCAGAGTCCAGGAGAACAGTAGGACACCTATCAGAGCTCAGAGGAAACCTGCCCCAGGCAGGAATCAAACCCACAACTTATGTGGAAATGTTGCATGTGAGAACTCATCCCATCAGATCTCTCTTGACAACTTTACCATCTGCTTCTTACTTGCCTTGAAACCACGTGTTGTGAAAATTGTGGAGTTCCCTGTGGAATATGACTTGAGTTAATCTAAATCTTCCTGGATTATTTAGCAAAGTGCCTAATTTTTGAAAATTTGCATTGAGGAAGTAAACTTAAAAAGACCTCCTCAGACATCACCGAGGTCCTCAATCTGGGCCAAAGGAAAACTTTTCCATTAAATCTGAATCATTTGAGTCGAGTATTTCCTTTGGATTTTCCTAAGAGGTGGCAACAGGAAAGAAAAAAGGCTAACTAGCTGCCACCACTGCACCATTGTAACAGGGTGTTCAAAACCAGCTGAAAAAAGCTCTGACTCCTGAGACACACCAAACACTTTCAGGCTTTGATTGATCCGATGTGCATTTGAGAAAAGAGGTCAGTACACCCACATACAGATCTTGCTATTTACAGTCTAACAAGTACTCAATATTCAATGCAAATACTAGAATTACTCCATGTCATGTCCGAGTTTTAATGCCTCAAGCTCACAAATACATCAGTTTCTTCACGTGACTACATCAAAGCAAGATTTTCAGAGTGGCACAAGTGTCCAGATAATTTGATCCACAACCACATTCCCTGTAAACTGCTCCCAGTTCCTCCTCATCTTCTACCTGGAAATGTTTCAAACACGGGCCTCTCATCCAGCCCCACTGGAGCACAGAGCTGGGGTAACGAGGAAAGCCTGTTGAGAAGCTCACAATATTCACAGGGGCCAAATTTAGCATAACAGACTTAGTTTGTTATGCTAAATTTGCTAGATTCAATTACAGTAACATTAATAACAGGGACTTTATTTCAACACAGAAATCATCCCACAGAACTCCATAGGACTGTGCATAAAATTGGAATGAACTTTCTCTTTAAAAAAAAGCCCAATAAAGTTAACAAGAACCAAATATCCACAAGAAACACTCTAAGAAGTTCAACTTTTCCAGATATTTGCTTAAATAAAACAAATACAGAAGTTTATGAGCTTCATTTTGAAAAACTAGAAACTGCATGGCCCCACCTGACATGTGGGAAATACCCAGTCAAAACCAGATGTGAAGATTTGCAAATAATGACATTAAATCTCAATTCCATTGGCTGGCTTTGCTCTTTTTTTCAGAAACTTGATTGTTTTTCTCCAACTGAACAAAAGAACCAATTGCCTCTGGTAGACTTCATTTCTGCAGCCACTGTCTTTGTTTATCTTCAATACCCATTAAAAACCTGGTCTTGAGTCTCATGCAGCTGTTTTAAAGGAAAAAAAAAGTGAAAGCTCTTCTGATGCAAAAAGAAGAAGAAAAGGGGGGTGGAGGGGAAGAGAGGGGCCCACAGGGAACCAGGATTAACAGTTACAAAGACATTTAAAAGCTCTTCCCCTCTTTTCAACACATTAGCCTTTGAGCATTTGCTCCTACAGACAAACGCTGCAGTATCTCAGGGGCTGAGAAGGTGAACCTCATAAAGGAGGTCATGATCCACCAATTCACCATTTTCTTAAGAATGATGCCTTGACTTTATAAGGAAAATCACCAACAAGTGATGCAAATTGATTCTGGAGCGGCATCCTTTAAGTTATTGTGTTTTAGCAGGTCACACATTTAGGTCACATGAGATGGTTACTCATTCTAAGGATTTATGTCTTGAATCTATGATTGTCAGGGCAAGCAGGTTAGCAGGAAAAATAGCACCATTTTTTCCCATTTTATAATTCATTTCTTCTTCTTGGATTTTCATAAAATTGTAAAAAAAAAAAAAACCAACAACACTTGTGTAACACAACTATTAATTATAACAACTGCAAAGGCACGCAGCACTTTGCTTTTCCTTTCGGTTGTCTCTCTCATACTTTCAGAATGCCTGTATCATACCACATACAAACTTTTGAGATGTGGGTACTCATTTTGGATGAAATGTTTGTACTGTATATGCATCCTCTCGGCCGAGGGGACAAAACTGCTGAATGCTGAGCAACGAAAGGCACTGGCACCTCCTACACAAGATGAAGCTGCTCATCATTTACATCAGAGCAGTGCCAGTGCTGCTCATGCCTGCTGTTCTCTGAAGTGACAGGTCTTTGGGGGAATCCACTTGCAACTACTGTGGAGCAAGGACATGCTGTCATGTCCTTTCTTCCAGCAATTTCAGGAAATGGCAATTCTCAGTGCCTCCTTCCACCTCTGAAAGTATTGGCATGTCCAATACAAAAAAAACCCAAATGGAACAGGCAAGGTGTGCTTTTGACTCCATGGGATGCGATCAAGGTATGACAGAGTTTTAAGCAATGGAAAAGCAGCTAAATTGCTTGTTGTTTGAACTTATTTTCTTTCAATATGGAGGTTTCTGGTAAATCAGTTTCTGGAAAGGAATTGGTAGTATTTAAATGGTTGGTCTTTGGGTGTTAAATCTGTCTGAAGTCGAGCTCATACTGGAGAAGGAACACTTGTAGCCAGGGTAGTGAGTGAAACTGCATTCTCCCCAGGACAAAGCTCCTCTCAAGGAAGCATGTAGCATTTCCAGCATCCTCAGAGGGTTCAAATGCAGTCTTGATGCACTGACATTCCAAAATGGAAGTTTGTTACCTTAAGATCTACTTCAATGCAGGAAGATCATACTTCTGCTAAGAGAATCCAGTTCTCTGGGAAAGCTGATGAAAGTTCTCTTTTTGCTATGTGCATTTCATGTGATATCCATTATTATGGACCTATCACTGGTTGCTCCTTGGAAGCCATTCACAGGACTTCGTGGGATTAACCAACATGAGCCAATGCTGAATGAACTCATCATTGATACACAGCTCACACATAACAAGGTAGAAAAACACAACACTTGAACCTCTAAAGCACCAGGAAATCCCAAACAGAACTGTACATGAAACAGCAAACTTTAAATAAACTACACTATCCCTTGGAATCAGCAGTGAATTCCCTTTTACCACCAATAGCTGTTTGAAGAACAGCAGATGCACATATGCAATCATCCAGCATATTAAGAATGATAAAATACCCTGGAAACCACATCTAATTTGTTCCTGGTGCCTTTCTAAAGTTTTTCTTCTGTGCTGTGCCCCACTTAAGACAGTAGGAGTTAAGACAGGAAAATCAGGGATAGAACTACCTTAACAGAAGTGTGAAACCAAATGAAATTTATCTTGCTGCTGCAACTGCAGACCAGTTACCCAGCAAAAAAGCTGTCAGAGCAGGAGCTGGACTTTCCCTCTGACACTGCTCAGATACAAATAATGTTTCAGACAGTGCTGTGCTAGGAGAATTCTAGCATAGGAAGAGGACTGTCTGAATAAATAAAACTGTATCTAACCTGGCCATACTCCAAGTATTTGAAAACAATTAACTAAAACCTGCATTTCACTCAGTAACTGCATCAAAGAAGACTTGTAAGTCCCTTTGACTTACTTTTCTCCCTCACTGCTTCCCACTCCTCTGGCCAGACTGAGCAAAATCCCTTTGCCAAAGTCCTTTGCTGTCCAGAGACCACATCTACCACCTGCACTGAATCCATCTGCTGACCAGTATCTCTTGCTGTGGAGTCACTTTCTCCCCAGAACCACTAGCATGTCTAGGTAAGCAGAGCCCCAGTCCTGTCCAGAAGTTCCCAAGCAGCTCTGCAAAACAGTCAGATCACAACAAAGGAAAAAAAACCCAAAACACTCTCTCCCACACAGATCCCTGAGCCAGCTTCTTGCCTTTCTTCACACTGTTCCCACTCTATTGTCTTCTCCCCAGCCTATTTCTTAGCTCCCTCTGAGTGGCAGTGCAAGCAGCAGCACCAGCCCCCCAGTCTTACCTTAACCATTCAACCCTGGGACAATCAGCTTTTTCTAAGGAAATGAGGCGTGCGTAACAGCACTGCCTCTGTGTGTGCTTTCATGTGCTCTCAGCAGAGAGTGAGCTGTCTGCCCAGCTTCCACAGCCTGACAAGTGATGCAGGGAGGTTTCAAAGATACTCATTTTCTGTGCATTTAATGTAAATAAGGAGGGAACAAGTGCAAGGAGAGAGACCTTCTTAACAGCCCTGTAAGTGAAAGACTGGTGCGACTTCCACCGCCTGTTTGATCATAGCAAACCTACACAAGGACCCGGTCTCAATAATTCATCTGAAGAAACGAAGGTTCATTTAGTGATTGCACCTTGTTAGGCATGAGCAAATCAAACCATAAGGCATGAGACACACAGGGTCATTCCACTGCTCACAGCAGCACCTGTTAGGATGCCCGGAACAAACCGTGGCACCAATTCAGCAACAGAAGAGGCCTGACTTCTACAAATTGTTCTTCAAAACCTTTGTCTTCATATGCTCAGTGACTTTGTTTTAACCATGGACAGGTTGGCTGTGCTCAGCACACCAAAGAGTTTTCCAGGCAGGCATTCCCCAAAAGCCCCCTTCCTTCTCTGAGCTAGCACAGAAATGCCAGGTATGCTTTTCATCTGTGCTGCAACATTAAACTGGTTCTGCAGCTACCTAAAAAAAGTCATGTTTCTTTGCTATTCCAATTTCTAATTGTAATTCACATTGCCTTCTCCACCTGCAACATTTTTAGCTTGCTCATTGCTGGTTTTTCCAGATGAAATCACAAATGTCTTCAGAGTCACACTGTGCTCTGCGCAATTGGACTGAGACAGATTTTTTTCAAAGCCTTCCTCTAGCATCCAAAAAAATAGCTTGAAAACATCCTTGTAAACTCATCTTGGTGAACTTTCCAAAATTGTCCAGGCTTATTGCAATGTTCCAAGAAAAAAAAAGAAATCTTACAGCTTTTTCCGAGATTTCCTGAGTAATTCCCTGCTTGCTTGCGCAGATGTTTTAAACAATTTTTCTGTTCTACGAATCCAAGTTTTTCGTAGAGTTAGCAAAACTGGATTGGAAAATCTATTCTTAGGCCAAATGCTGCTGCTGGAAGACATACTAATTCAATGTGACAGGCATTTTAAAGGCTTACTGATTCACAATCCACCTACACGCTGCCTACCCCATGCAGCCTGAATTAGCCGTCATGGTTGTCAGGCCCCTGTTAAGATGTAACATCTGACCCCTCTCCTTAACTTTTGTGCTTTGGAAGCATTTACTATGGACTGCATTATGGTGGTGCCCTCCAGTGCCATGATAATTAAGACTTTTCTCAGTGCTGGCCTATAAACCTCCTACTCTCCATGAATTTATAACTCCGTCATGAAGATTCTCTGGAACTCTGAGCTTAAGTCAGCAAAGTGAACGTGACTGTATCAAATCCTGAGCAGCCTTTTCCTTGGGACAAGGGACAGGTGAGATGTGCACAAGCTCAGGAGCACAGCATTACACTGAATATTAAATGGAGTCTTAAAAGCAACATTGGTGATATCAAGGCCCATTGGTGCTTGATGTTATTCCCAGGATTTCCACCTCCGAGCTCCTGAAGCCTGAGGAGAGAAACCCTCAGGCAAAGCAGTGAAACACATGAGATGCTTCATTCCCAACTCCCGCGTAACTCACCACATCTGTTCCCTGGGTGCATCTGTCCCGCACCACAGGACTGCTGTGGCTCTGATGGCTTGAGAGCCTTCCTGGCCACCTCGTGGTCCGTGCCAGAGACGCGGACGCGGAACTGGTCCCTGCTGACCGTCTTCCGCAAGGTTCGGATGGTTTTACGGAACCTCTTTTCCGTCTTCTTCCGGGCACAGCGCACGTCACATGTGTCTGAAAAGCATCAGGAGTGAAAGCTGCTGTGAGTGACTGTGCACAAAATCCCACCCAGTTCAAAACACCAACCAACTCAAATCACTGAGAAAGCAACTTCTGGGAACAAGTCTGAAATCCTTAAGGACAAATACACCGGGCAGCTCTTTGAAGCTATCCCCATCCCTCACTCTTTCTGAAGAAGTAAAATTAGTTTTCAAAACAGGAGATACTTTTTATCATCATTTTGCGTACAGAAGAAGTGAAAAATACAGAAATTAAGGAGCAAATGGCAAGAAGCTTCAAACCGCACCTGGAATCATTTTCCAACCAACCTGTCACCTCCTTCCGGCTTGTTTCAAGCTCGAAGTCAGCAGTGATAAAAAGCTCTCTAGTCGACGTCAGTCTACTGAGGGCTCCATGAACTTTCTTGCCAGAGCTGCACGTTAGGTTTACATAGTGGAAGCTCTCCATTACTGAATTTTGTCTCTCTGTATGAACAAAATCAAAGGAAGCAAAAGCTTGGCCAGCTCCATCATTGAACATTCACCAGCACTCAGCACGCGAGTCATCATGAAGAGTTGAAGAGGAGCAAACAATTACCTCCATGTGCCAGTAAACAAACAGTTTGGCCAGTCTCTCAGCTGGTGCACCCTCACACAGAATCATGACCATTTTCATGGTTTCAATGAGGAAATAAATTTAGTTAAAGGAAACACACCCAGAATAAGCTCTGGTTCTGGAGTACGTAACTTGTCACTGAGCATTCAGTGCAGTTTCTCACTGTTACTCTGTTAAGGACAAACAATCAGACACACTGATCCATCACATTGTTTAATGACTCCCTTCCCCAATTTTTTTCCTTTTTTTAAAAGTACTCCTCCTCATCTTCTGCTGACTTTGTAAATTCCCAGGCTATACCTTCTGCTTTGGAACAGATGGAAGAGCTGACTTCACTGTGTCCATCTGGGGCTGCTGAAGTATGAAAGGAAGACAAGAGAAAAGAGGAATAACCCTTGGACAATAGAGTCAGCATAAAAGGTCAGGAGATTCTTCAGTGAGGCATCAGACAGTAAGGAGCAGGTGAGAAAGGAAAGAACAGAAAGATAAAAAGAGGAAGAAAAGGAAGAAATCAAATTAACAAAAAGAATGGTTGATTTTACTGAGAATTTATTATCAGTGTTACAAACAAAAAAAAAAAAAGGATAAGGGCTTTCCTAGCAAGACTGTAAGGATGCCACAAGGAAATCCTGGGATCTAAAATAACTATTGCAAGGATCATGGCCAGGCAGGAATGTGATTCATGAATTCAGTGAAGAACAGAAAACCTACAGTCCTCTGTGCTTTGCTTGTGGTGTACTTCATATCTGGGAAGCACTTAACACCTGAGCTATGGCTCTAACCTGCTTACCTGCATTTTTATATTCATACCTGGTATCATCTGCTCCAGACCTTCTTGAAACATCTCAGTCTTTTTCAAACTACATTTTCCTTCATTTAACTTAAAGGTTACGCTTATCTTGATGGCTGAAGCATCTTCAGGAAGAAACAACAACACGTTATTTTAAAAAAAGGAGTAGGAAATTGAGATAACCCTAATGCCACATCAACAATGACAACAAAAAATGTGCTGATATGAAGTGATCATCACAGAAAACTTAAGGAGATGCCAGAACCCTCCTGCTGTAAAGCTGGTTCACAACCGGAATTAGAATGAAGTGTAGTGCATTTTATTAGAAAAAAAGAGAGAGAGAGAAAGAAAGGAGATCAAGACCAGATCTACCATTAGGTGAAACAAATAAGGGTGAGCTGAAATCAAAGGAGATACTCCAAATGATTTCAGAAAGTAGTTTATGTCTATGGCTGTAAATGCTTTCTAAACTTCACTGTCCAACAGCTCAACCTAAATGCATTGTATGTTGCCAATACTGTCCAGGGTTGGATGACTAAAAGGAAACAGAACTCCTGGTCTAGCTGTTTATTTCACTACTGATCTTTTTCATTTTTTTTAAGTCTCAGTTTGGATGATGCTGATGAAGCAGCATAAGGGGAATTTTCTGCGGTAATCATGAACTAAAGTCATGAGGAAGAAAAAAAAGAGACAGATTATAATGAAGAAGGAAAATGGAAAGTCAACAGAAATACCTTTGTTTCACAATTATCAATGAAAATAAATCAAACTATGTAACAGTAAATGTGGTGATTACCCAGCCAGCTGGAAGCATTTGCATTTTGCTGCTTTTTCTTAAGCTGAGAGGACCTGCCACAGGTGAGGGTGTAGGCATCTTGTGTTCCTAACAGACAGACAGACAGTAAAGACACAGGCACAGTGCACACACACTGAGGGCTCCTGGAGCATAAAACACATTTTGAATTGATTGGTATCATCGTACAATGTTGTTCATAACATACTCCACGTTAGAACTTGTCTCTTCCTAAGCCATTTAAAGGATTCAGGAAGAGAAAGAGCATCTGTCCCATAAGCACCAGCTGAGTCCGCACGCCGTGTCCTAGGGGATGGAGGGGCCGTGTGGGCAAAATCTCAGACCCCACGCAGGGCTGGAATGCCTTTGCCCCATTCACCAGTGCCTCTCAGGGCCAATTAAGGAATGGCCCAGGGAGCACGGAGAATTCTTCCCTGTCCTCCCCAGCTTCAAAAAGACACTTGTCGTGAGAAGGGAATCTGAGGGTAGAGTGGTTATAAAAGACAAGGAAAGAGGGGCTTTCCCGGACACTGCCAGGGATACAGCCCTTTATTATCTGCAGTGAAAAAGGAAAGATCTCTGTTTATTGACTGCTTCTTGGGGCTTCCCTGGGAGTTAGGAGGTTGGCCACTCTTACACTCTGTACAGAATCACAGGCTTGGTTTTGTTGGCTTTGACTTACCAGAGAACACCTGGACGTCCGGAGAGCAGCTCAAAAAGCATCTGTCACTCCCACCACTCTTAATGCAGTGCAGCAATACCTTGGGTGACACATTATCAGACAAGGCACCTTTTGTCTCTAAATAGGATCAAACAAACACTCACAGAATTAAAACATCTACCTTCACCCTACTGGTAAATCAGCGTGCAGCTGCTTTTGTAGCCGGTACCTGAGAGCACCCATGCAATTAATATGCTGTTTAAACAGAAAATTAAAGCAAAATAAAATCACTGGAAGGTCACACCACAGAAGTAATTTCCTTTGTCATGAGGAAAACCTTCTCATGCAGAGGAGCAAAAGGAAATAGAAGAATGAGCTAGATAAAAGCACAGGAAAGAAAGCATCAAAATCCCTCAAAGTATCTCCTGTTTTTGGGGTTGGTTTACTGTTTGTTTTTATGAGTTTCAACACCACTACCATCATGCCTCGCTAAAAATTAAAGCAGAATACCGGGAACAATGACTCACACCACTTAACTGGACAGACCATCAAATTTGACTGCAACCATATGGCCCATTAGACACATCAGGAGTAGAAATGTATTTACTAGACACCTTACCAACACAGTCCTTTTTATTCCAGTGTAGCTTGTAGCTAGAGTGACACAGGCATTCATAGTCTCCCAGCGTGTTCACACACAGCTGCTGGCAACCACCATTGTTGATGCTACATTCATTAATATCTGCAGAGGAAGGTAAAAATACATTTAAAAAGTTACTCTTCCCAGAGTTCTGCACTGTAACTCCACTAGGTGAATGTGGACACAAATATTCCTCAGTAGGGTTTTGAAAAGACTTCAGGAATGCTACCTGGACACCCACCTTGAAATAGTTTGTCTTCATGGAAATCCTTTGATAAATGTCAAAAGAGACCAAATATTGGTGGCTCATAATTAAACAATATCCAGCCTCAGCAGTATGATAACAAATTAAGGAAAACAGATCACATCTGCATTGCACTATGTCTGGTTAATTAATATTTCTAATTTGAAATAAAGACAGAGAACATGGGCAGGATTCATACTGACCAACCCCGCAAAGAGCTCTGATAGATACAGCTACTGTGGAACACTTTGGCTCTGTGGGCAAACACCACCATTGTGTCCCCCTTGTCTCTTTTGGCCAATTATCCAATTCTGGGGCCTTGTCCCTCCCGATAAATGCCAATAGGAGGAGAAATTACTGACAACACAACAGGACACATGCTGCCTCTGGTGCAAACCTCCATGCTGATGCAGAATATACCATTCAGCAGTGCTGTATCCCAGGGGTCAACACTGGGGCCAGTACTATTTATCCTCTTCATTAAACCTGGATGGTGGGACAAGAGTTCACCCGCACCAAGTTCACAGATGATACAAAACTGGGAGGAGTGGCTGATACACCAGATGGTTGTGCCACAATTCAGAGGGACCTTGACTGCCTGGAGAAATGGGTCAATAGGAATCTCATGAATTTCAACAAAGGGAAATGCAAAGGTCTCTGTCTTTGCTGCTCAGATCCACGCTGAGGAGGGCTTCACTTCCCTCCCATAGTTTTATGGCAGTTGTACATAAACCCAGAAAGCTGCCATCAAGAAACCTCTTGAAAGTCCCATAAAGTTTGTGCATCTGAGGGTACCTACTTCCACATACGCTTATCTCAATGGCAGTAAGCTCTTGTAACTGCTGCCCCCAAACTACATACCCTCTAAGGAACAATTTTTTAGAAAACACTGCAAAACACATTACAAAACCAATCTGATCTGGGGGGAAAATATGCTCTTAACAGAACCAACACAGCAGGGGTAGGAATGAGCAGCAGAGGAATAATGGAGAAAGAAGGCAACACCTTAAACTGGTACTGCTGCCTAAGATACCACAAAAACAGCCCAAATCTTAGGTTTTCATTGACTTTTTGTTAGGATGGCAGCCTCTTATAACCAGCACTTACTGACTTCTTCCATAGAGGTCAGAAGGTGTATTCCCAGTACACTACCAGCTCTGACCAGCCTGTGATTGCCAGCCAATGAGGGACTTACTGTGGTGTGGGGATAAACATCTTCTGCACAGGGCTAGGACAAGAAAAGGCCAATTAACAGCCAATAGCAAAATTACAGTTCCTTTTCCTCACTGGTAGCCAAAAGAAATTGAATTAATGCAGAGGAATTAATCAGAAGTCTTCTTTTACTAAGTAGAGCACATGACAGTGTTATTCCTCATCCAGGTAAGTTCCCCTGTTCATCAGGATAAAACACAGTGGTGTTGGAGCCCTGTAATCTTATTTGCAGAATTTCTAGAAGCAGAGGGTACAATAGAGAGGCACATAGAGATTTCTGAATTGTCATTTCCAACTGTGCTCATTCCGCCTCAGAAATAAACAGGTCTTACTTAGAATTAAGTAAACTTTGGAGTCAGTAAGGTCTTGTGGAGTCAGTAAGGTCTTGCCTAGAGCTTATACGAGACAAATTTGATTCCATTTAGTGTCCCAGTTTTTCATGTTTCCTCCTGTTAATTCTGGGAATTTTTCACATGTCAAGGTTCTATGAACAACTTTCTCTTTCCTTGAACTGTTCTTGCAGGAAAGACATAAAAAATTTAAGAGTATTAATCTTGGCAAAGGGTAAAGTGGTACTACATCAGCTAAATTCCAACCTACATCACAGGAGGATCTGACATATGCACAACAGCAACCTGCAGAACCATAATTTTCAGAGTCATTCAGAGCTTCCAGTTCTTCAAGTCCTACTCCACTGACTTTTCATTAAAGTCAATGACTCTTCTGCATGTGAAAATTGTACTGAATTACAGATTTCAGATCCAAGTACAAAACCCATCAGTTTGTCCTGATTGCTACAGGTGCTTTCTGCGTGCACGGTGTAAAGGCAAAATCACTTGAGCAAAGACAGAAATAAGCAGGATCAGTTTCTATTTTTTCTGTGTCCCGTTATCACTGCGAGGAGTAAAATTTACTCTGTAGGCCTCCTGCATCCACCTCAGTTTGTGTCTCGCAGGGATGCCGTGGGAACAGCCCTGTGTCCCAGGGCCCGTGTGTGTCTGTAACTCACCCCCACAGTGTGTGAAGCCGTACAGGGCATAGCCTTTGTTGCAGGTGCACTCGAAGGTGCCGGGGTGGTTGATGCACGTGTGGTCGCACGCCCGCTCGAAGGAGCACTCGTCAACGTCTGCAAGGTTTAAAGGGATGCATCAGAACCTCTCGGGCTGCCCAGGGAGCCCCGAGGAGCCAGCAGAGTTCAAGGACTGCAGAGATGGGCAGATTTATGTGAACTGAGCAGATTCTTTCAAAGCACATAATGTAACATAATGAAATGACAGTTTTTAAAAGAATGCTCAGTTTGCCAAACAAGCTTTTTCCTGGCAAGAGCAAAAACTGCTGTTACATTTTTTACAATTATGTTTCAAACAAATTATTTCTCTTCTACGGGAGAAGAAAACTGCTGACAAAACTCTTATTTCATTAAGATTACTCCACAGAGAGAAGAAGTCTACAAAGGAAAGCATTGCCTTTCTTTTTTCTCCCTAAATGAAGCTCTATATGAATATACAGTGCCCGATTTAAGCCTGCTGAGAATCAGTGTTCTCTGAGAATGAACATTCATTATACCATCAAAAGTACCTAAAATTTCTGTGCTAGTATATTTTGCATGCCAGATAAGAATGTTGCAAGACACAAAAAAAATTCACATCAACTTCACTAAGACTTTTCATCAGTCTTTTTCCTCGGGCTTTGGCATGCATCACGATATCACTTTTGAAACAGTCTAGGGAAAGTAACAGAAGTGGCAGGGGCAAAAGGGAGATGCACATCATTTAAAATACATTTAACAGATTTAATTAAAAAAAACCAAACCAAGTTACCTTGAAAATCAGATGTTTATATAGTAAGCTTTTTCCATGTAAATAGTTGTCCTTCTTTGTCTAGTTATAGAGGATAAGAATGCACCAAAAACCCAGGTGAAAATTATTTTCTCTTGATCAGTTCAGTTTCCTGAAATTCACTTTTAATGTCAGCTGGATGCCCAGGAAATGGCATAATTCACCATTTGGCTGACTGAATGAACATTGTTTCATCCTGTTGCTTTTCCACAACAACAGACCATTTTGATCTTCACATTTTTTGTGCATTTAAGCAGCTTAAATAGAATTGCTAAATCTATATATACAAACCACTATACAGCAAAGCAAATATGCTTTGTAGGTCTCACAGGAGAAATCCATGTCATCCTCAAAAGCAAATGCTCTGAGATGTTTTAGAGAACAGAGATTCCAGTCTGTCTACAGACCTATAATTTCATAGATCATGTTATATCTTTTTCCTTAATAATGAGCTCATGGAAACTAAATATCCTATTAATAAAAAATGGTTTCACTGCAATGGTGAATCAGTCAGTAAGATGGAGAGAGAGACATTGCCTAATTTTCCCTGTAAATTATTTTAAGATCATTAAGGCAGGGGGAAGCATTAACCTCATAGAGAGCTTTTTAATACGAGGCTGTCTCTGTCCCTTCCAGATAATAGCTCACTCTGCCATTGAACACATCTCCTCCAATAGCACCAAGCCAACTGTATTAACTCAACAGCTGTTTCAGAAGAAAAAAATCCAAACTGAGGAATGGAAATTATTCTGGAATCCATTATCACTTCATCATTGTAGTAGATGTCCAAGCCACGCTGATTTGTCCTACTTTTGTTGTACCATTGTCTCTCCAGTGCACATACCTTGACAGGACTTCTCATCTGTTAATAATTTAAACCCTTTTCTGCAGCTGCAATCAAAACTGCCAACAGTGTTTTTACAAAAATGATCACAGCCTCCATTATTGGACTGGCATTCATCAATATCTGTAACAAAAAAAAAAAACAAAAAAAACCCAGGCTTCAGCAAATAACCAGAGCTTCAGCACTCAACCTACTTCCAGTGCCAGATCCAGAAAACAGTCACATCCAGTCAGTTAGAGGAGCCCAGAAACAAAATCTAGTGAGACTACCACAAATTGTAAGGAAGATCAGATCCAACTCTTAAGAATGATGCAGCCCATTCAGCCCCAGGACAGTGTTATTTGCTCTCATTTAATATATTGCTGTCAGTTGCATTTGGGTAATGCATTCATAAAAGACCATTCCCTAAGTTCTGTTTGGAAATACTTTGACTCCAAGGCTCTCTAAGAGGTTTTAGTGTTTTAAACATTCTCTCCATTTCCTCTCCATAAGCCCTGCAGAAATCTCAGACAGAGACTTCCTGAGCTACCCCATCCTTTCCATGGCAATATTAGAATGAGGCCTTAATCTAATATTAATTGACTCAGGCCTGGGGATTTCATCATTTTTGCTTAGCAGAACAGCCTTAACATCTAATTACTGGAAAAGCAATATAATATACAACCTAACCATGCCTTTCCTCCTTGCCAGCTCTCTCATTAGAGCTGCTTGGAGCAGTGTATATTTATAAAACACATCCCTGTTTACACACTGATATTTACTTACCAACTGCTCTAATGCCCAGCTGGCTGTGGGTAGTTCAGCAGGATATTGGACTGGAGACCTGTGAGCACCCACACACCTGCTGGCCTCTGCCAGTACTGACCTCTGCTTGACCACAGAGCTGTTTTAGCTCTGCCAAACCTCACCTGTGAAAAATGAGGCACTAGAGGTGGAAGTGGAGAGAAGGAGGGCAGAGCAGAAGAGATTCTCTGCACATGATGCACCTGATGTGGAGGAAAGCACAGCCTCTACCCCCCGGTGCAGCCCTTCCTTCAGTCAGATTGCAGACAGCGGCTTTCCTCCGGACACTGGGTTGCCTTCATTAGGAGATTAACACCTTGCAGGATTTGGTAACACCTTACAGGTGTTGGTACACGTGTCCAGGAGTCCAAAACCCACCTTTGCATGTCTTGCCATCAAACTGGAGTGTGAATCCAATGGGACAGCTGCAATGGACTCCGGTGGATGTGTCCTTACAGGTGCGATCGCAGCCGCCATTGTTCACTGCACACGTTTCTGGCCAACGAGACGAGGCTCAGGTTTGCTCAGGGATGTTAAAATGGTACCAAGGAACATCATGGGATACAAGGCTCAGTCCCAAGCACAGCTATTCAAACATATTTTGCCTAGTACACATGAGTAACTGCTAAATACATGTGTTGCAAAATCCCTGCCTCAGCTATTTCCAGGGTTCTTGTGGAGTCTCTACAAACCAAAATACTGTCTCCTGGGTATTCCATTTGTGTCTTAAACACAAATCCCTGCTCCTTGATGATGAATCTGTTACTGTCAGTCAGTTTCCTTATGCCCACACTCAATCCTGGCTGATCCTCTGACACTTCCCGCCAATGCTCAGACACATGGTTCCACTCAGCACTACTAAACCAATTTTCTTAAATCCCTCCCAATTCACCTTGCCATACTACCTGTGCTCCCAGTCATGGTGGATAACACCCTCACTGAGCATTCCCTCAGCCTGGTAACCCAGGTGCCTTTTCAACCAAAGTTTGTTCCTCTCACACCCCCCTGTGAAAATTATGTCTAAATCTCACCAAACCTTTCCAGTGAACACTCCTAAAATGCAGTTCTTCACATCCAACCAACCAGAAATAACTCACTCTTTGGCATTCATCCTCTTGTCATCAGTCTAATCATCTCAGTAAGTCTAACAACCTTTTCACTGGCTGGACAAATGCAATTTTACACAGCATGTATTGATTGAGAGAGCTGCAAAGAACATTTTTTTATGTTTGCTTTTTGAAATCTTCTTTCTAGCTCCGTATCCTCGTTTTCTGCAGCATCAAGCATATGCTACTTATTGTCAAGTTTTGAGAGCTCTACTGGCTTATTCCCTCCCAGTCTCTCATCTCACATGCAGTACTGGCAAGCTGTGTCCAACCTGCAAGGGAAGACAGAGTGCATCTTCTTTCTTCCTCTGTCATTCTTTTTGAAAACAAGGCTATTCGTTTAGATGTCTGAAAATTATGGAATAATAGTATTTCCTTAAGAAGGAGTGGATCATCTCAGGCAGAATTCAGCCCAGAGCTGAAGGTTACAACAAAAAAAAAAAACAAACAAAAAGCCCCACACCAATTGTTTGATCTAAATGGTTTCAACAAGCAGCAGAACCATTTTGGATCAGCACTTTTACCCATAAGCAGCCGTCGCTTCACTCTCTTGTCTACATCAGCTGCTGCTGTGGTGTTTCCCTCTGAAATTTCAACAGCAGCCTCTTCCCTCTCTGTAAGGAACATGAAAAAAGCAAGTGAGTAAAGGTGTCCTGACCAGAATCCTCACCTGACATCCAACACACACACACACTCAAACAGCTTCATCACACACTGAGTCAGAGACAGTCAGAACCAGCCAGGCAGAAATAAATAATTTTTAAAGAGCAAGTAGTAATAAAAATCATGAAGACCCTTCAGTCAAAACCATGAGAATACTTTGCTTTTGTGGCTTCTTTACAAGTCATGTTTGCTTCAGTACTCTTAACAAAACAAAAGATGTGCCACAGATGTAGCAAACAGCAATAAGATGAAAGAACTAATTGAACTGTCATGAACTGTTGTGTTAGGAGTGCACTGTCATCATCTATCCTGGGCTAATTGCAACGACCAGCCAGTTATGCCTGAGCATTTGATTTCAATCAACAGACAACAAACTCTTCCAGAGACTGGAAGAGCTCATAAATCTTAAGCACCTTCTTTACTGGATAAGTGCCTTGCCAAAATTATACATTAATTGATTTCAGAGTCCCAGTTTTAACAGACGTACCCCTTGGTTACACTCTCTGGCTCATGCTGCAGAAGAAACTGAACCTAAAATATCCTGGAGGGAAGGAAACCTTCTTTGGTTAGTGACAGGCCTCGTGTTTCAGGGGGCCCAGTGATAATTACAGGTTGCAGTAGTATTAGGCAGCTACTTATATAGGGAAGTATAAATTGCCTGGACCCAACCAACTCACTCACGCACCATCAGGTTCCTTAGCTTTGAATTCCTTGACATTTTCTAGCCATCCTATTATGAGGGGCATTAATCATGCACACACAGCACCACCACACCACCCTTGAGTTGGCCATCAACAGAAAGCTACTTCCCTCCACAGCATACTGACCCAGGCAGGTTTTCCCATCCACGTGCATGACGTACTTGGGGTGACATCCACACACGGGCCCGTTATCAGCATCATCACACGTGTGCTGGCAGCCCCCGTTCCCATGGTTACATGTCACTAGGGAAGAAAGCACATGTCACTCTCACAAGTACTTCCAGCACCTCTGAAGGACAGTGTGCAATTCCACTGCCATCTGAGCATCCCATACACCTTCCTAATGTGCCCCTCTCTGAGACTGAAACATTGCAGAGCTCTCTCATGGAGCTGAACTTCCCATCATTATGAATGATGGCACAAGTCCCAAACTACAGACACTATAGCAATTAATAGACCTGTGTGACAGTGTCCAGAAAAGAAATCGATTCTGGTTTAATTCAAATGCACACAGCTCAGGTGTGTCATCCCACGTTAGCTGAAACATCCCAAATCCCATTTTACTACAAACAGAACACTATTTGTTCACTTTGGGAAACCATAAGCATATGCAGAATGTTGCCTACAAATGCAGCTCCTCTGGTTCTTGGACAGCTCAAATCCCGGTCGGCATTCACAGGCAACTCCTCCTTTGGGCGTTTCTCTGCAGATGTGGGCACAGCCATGATCTTTGTTCATGCAGCTCATGCCTTCTGCAGAACAGGAAAGGTACAAGAGCATCAGCATCCTCAGCACCTCTGTGGGCAGGCGACAAAGTCAGTTCAATACACACACAGACTACAGCCTGCTGCTCTGGGAAGATTCTGCAGGGTTGGGACAAGAAGTTACTGAGAGGAAAGGCAGCAAGTCCAGCCCTGCGAAGTCAATGGCCCCCAGGTTTCTCTTTCTGTGATTTTTCCAGTCCCCATGTTCTTTGAATGCAAGGTCAAAGAGCAACATCCACAGATTTGTACAGCACCTGCATTCTCATCCAATGCTCTCACTTTATACCAGCATTCATAAAACCCCCCCATCTCTTTTATAAAAGTGGCAATGTCCTGTCAAGATCCAAGTCCAAAGTGAAGTTCTTAATTCTCTGCTTAAAAGAGCAGCCAGCAGACATGGGAATGTTTAGAACAGCAGTCACAATTCAATTACTGGCTTACAAAGCAGATTCCCAGAGTCATAACCTATCTCAGCAGTGATCAAGTAGAGACCAGGCTGACATGCAGATTGCACATATGCTGTACATCAATTCTCTTTTTTGTTAACCATTTTGCCTTCAATTTTTTTTTTCTGATTTCAGTAAATATCACACAAGATAACCTCACTGGGTATTATCACTGTGTTCTGTATTTCTACACACCTTCTCAGCTAGACAGAATTTAGTGCCAGTGCCTGCTTTAACCAAATGAAGAACCGGTGTAACACTGACACTAGCAACTGTATTTCTTTTGCTACACATTCCTAAAACATTCTGCCATTTTTATCTCTGCCAGTTCATGCACAGCCCTCAATGACTGACAGAGTGTCTTGTCTGGCCTTTGCAAAAAATTCAATTAAATGGGGAGGAATAGCTCCTAAAATCATTGTAAAAGCTTCTTCCACCTTGCCCCATGGTCCAGCGCAATCGACGGCTTTGCCACTGGCAATAAGGTGGTACAGTCTGTACACACACAACACAAAAACACACAGCAGCCATCTGAGTTACCCAATGGGATCATTAGACCAAAGTAAACAAACAGGTTTTCTTTTCACAGACTACCACAGATTTTTGATGAAGTCCTCTACAGTGCTACAAAACCAGGAAAGAGAAGACATCTGAATGCTCTCCTTGAGTATACTGAGAGGACACCTTTACCACCAAATTTTCTGCCTTGGCACATTTGGCTTTAGAAGGACAAGTTACACCAAAATGCTCTCTCTCAGGGAGAACATTTCATTTGTGAAGACCAAGTGGAGCACACTTTGGCTGCAAGGGCTCATCCCACACCACCCCAGCGAACTTCACTGGAGCTGAGCAGATGCACAACCAGAAGCAGAACAGAAAGGGTGACCATGCTGCTGGGAAGGGATTGTGTGATCAACTCCACACCCTATATATTTTTTAAACTTACACAGCCCTTTTTGCAGCCTTATTACCAAGTGAAACAAACCCACTGCACTGTGAGGCAGAGGTCGGCTCATCACCATTATTCCACTCCACTTCAATTACGTCCTTGCTCCACACCGCTATTCTCACCCCCTGAAGCACCAGCTACAGGACCCTTTCTCTATTAAGACAGCTTTAAGCAACAAAAGAATGGACATTGCAGAGCCCAGATTATTCTGCTCTACTGGCTTTTTGATTCCTTTCCCACACTGAGGACTCTCCAGAAGTCCAAGAAGACAATGAGACTCCAAATCCTGCAGCACACAGACACAGCCCAAAGAGCCCACAGGAAAGCTATCGCCCATTATTGTGTCAGTCAAGGAAGGAGACAACCTATGAGGCCACAAATTAGCCTCATTAGTGCTGGTGTTTTTGTGAAAGTTCTGGTCTTAAGCATGCAGTGTGGTTTGGTCTGTTAGCTCAGAGGGGTTAGAGAGCATTAAGAGAATTAGCAGCTTAGCTTCTGTTAACAAAGTCATTCTTTTGTCTCTATTGAGCTACCAAAGGGGAAACTGCTCAAGCAGGTACTTTGGTAAAGTTCACTGACACCAAACAAATGGTTTATATGCTCCATTTGGGATTGCTCCATTCTGAGTGAGCAGAATTCAATCAGGTCTCCACAGAAAGCTAAAGCTGCGCTTTCCAGACCAGGATGCATTTTAATAACAAAGTATCCATTGTGTAACAAGGTACTACACCAAACCCACCGACCCAACTGGCAGTTTCATAGGAAATACCCACATCCACACATTCCAGCATTTACTCTGGGGCTGCTGCTTGTTTCCAAAGGTCATACATCTCTCCAAGCCCCATTTCATAAGGTTGTATTAAAGATATGTCTGTAAAGCCATAAAAGCTGTGTGGCTGCAAATTCCTTGGTGGACAAAAAGTCTCCCAAGTCACATTGTTCCAGTGCTGTTGCAGACTGCGGTCCAGAACCAAAGCCCAAACAAATTTTGGTCAAATCCCATCACACAGACACACCATTTCTCTTGCAGGAGACCCTGCCCTACTGACTCACAAGTGTCTTGGGATGGATGGCTCCGGATTGCCACGTTCAGCCTAGAGAGGTTAATCCAATGCCTGCCTGGATGAGCAGATCCCAAGCCAGATGAGTCCTTCCTGATGACTGGACCTTCTTGAAGTTAACCAGCAAACCTGAGATCTGAGCACTCCTGTCGCTGGCAAAACGCAGGCAAAAAAAGCTGGCAAGGTATTTCCCTATCAGATCACGCTAAATTAATCTCTTACATGTATGATCTGTGTTTCAATCTTTGTATTTCTTCGCACAGAAGGTGTCAGGACAACATTCCCAATCTGCTAAGAGCATTAAGGCTCCATTTAGGGCATGTTCAAGCAGGCATTCTGTAGGACAGAGGGAGAGGATGCAATGGTACAAAGAGCTACCAGAGGTTCTCAGAGGCACCCTCTGATAGACAAATGGTGAGGAGAATCACCACAGCTGGCAGAACAGGACACCCCAGGCATGCCTTAGTCTTTCGTCATGCTTTCTACATCCTTGTGTTAAGGCAACTTTTCCCAAAAAGCTCTCTAGTTATCCCCGTTCTCCACAGTCAAGGCTCTCAGAGTGACAGCTGAGATGGTGCCCTGTGTACGAGTCCACACAGCGATTTGAAACGTGCCTTTCATCCTACAGATCCCGTTCATTCCCATCAGTCCAGCCCAACAAGCAGAGAGCTATGACTGTGAAATACCACAAGGGAGAGCAGCAAGATTTGCCATCCAGAGCAATAGCAGCCACAAAGATGCACTACACATTTACTCATGAAAAACTCTGTTTTCCTTCAAATTTTTGTATTCTCTAATATGGAGCAAGCTGAACTCAGAAACAAGGTGCACACACATGGCTTCCCTGCCAGTTGCTTTAACAGCTTCACAAGGTAATTCATTCTCCCACACAGATGAGGACCAGCTCATTCCAGCAGGCAAACAAGGAAAAAAAATAGGGTTGTGCACAATTTCCCAGGACACTTTCAGTTCCTGTGGTTTAAACTCCAGCTCACTCTACCTCTGTGTATTTAAAGGCCAATATTGCAGACCACAAGGAGGGTCTGTCAGGCATTAGTGTATGAAGAATCTTAACTGGGCTGGGAGACAGGGAAGGAAATATTCCCTCATTTTACAGATAAGAAGCAAAACTGAATAGATGGTCTGGGCAGTAGGAACCAAAAGCTGCTTTGATCAATGCTGTGAGGTCTCAAAACAGAACCAATAAAGCACAAACACTGAGCAATGCATACACTAGGGAGAGAACAGAAGTCCCAGAAATGAGCAGAAAAGCACAGAACAGAGAGAGGGGAGAGACAAAGCAGTGAGATTTGGTTTACAAAAGACGTGCCCACCCAAGGAAAAAAAAAAAGGTTAAAAAGGTGGGGAATCCCGAGCAGCACTTTACAGTAATGAATGGGGGATGGGAGGGAAACAGTCACAGCATGAAAACCTGAAAAAATGGCTTTTAAAGAAAGCAAAACAAACACTTCAGTGCTTTACTAAGAAGAAAAAAAAAAACATATCAGGCAAAACAGTATGTTAGGTTTTTTCTTAAGACTGGTTTTGATAAAGATGTGTTTTATTTGATAGTTTTTACAAAAAAAAAAAAAATCCGTATTTTTTCCCCTCTTTGTTTTCCTTTTCAAAGAAAAGGGCCTGAGTTTAGTGGGTATTTGGTATTATGAAAAAAGGGCCTTTTTGGGAAAAAAAATTTAAGAGAAGTTAAATGCATCTTTAAGAAGAGAGGTAGAATTCCGAAGGTACAATTTAGGGAACAAATATTAATGACAGGGAATGCTGCTGCTGTCAGTCAGCAGAGTAGAAGGTACTCAAGTAGCAGCAAGTGTGAAAAAAGAGTTGGAAGCTTTTCCTCCCGTGGCATCAGACAGGACAAGGAGTTCAAGCAACCAGTTTCTGTCCTTAGAGACCTCCTCCATGGATGCACACAAACTCACATCCCCGCCAGCCACACAACCTGAGGGGCAACGCCTTGCCCCAGCACTGCTGCCCTCCTGCCTGTCCCCACTCGTGGCTCAGCCCCTGCAGTGACAACCTGAGCAATGGCCTGAGAAACCACCCGACCCCCGACCCCCGTGAGACCAAGCCCAGGGCCAGAGGAGCTGAGAACACAGATTCTGAATCCAAACAAAAGATCAATTCAGCTCTGTCAGATGACAGCCACCTCAACACCCCCATCTGTGGATGGCCATATATGTCTACAAATGTTCATCTCTTCACTATGGGGATTTTTAAAGTGAGATTTGTTTATTCATGCTCAGATTCCTCTTATAGTTATGCCAACAATAAGCCATAGATTAAAGAAAGCTTTGCAGCCTTAAATACTTCTTACTGAGATTTTCACTGTACAGTTCAATGGACAACTCCCTGATCTGAGCAACCACTTTAAAGTATTCCCTAAGGGCATCCAAAATAATTTTGTTCAATCTGATGTCTAATTAGATATCCAAGACTCTGATCTCTCAAAGGTCGCTTCACAAAGGTTTCACTCAAAACAAAGCACAAGATTTGAATACCTTTGGGGCTGACAAACAATAAATCTCTTCGCTGAAACCTAAACACTGTACAGGGAATCTAAAATGTATCTGAAGGTAGTTCGGGTATCGCCCTGTAACTAAAGCCAGTGAAAACAGTCAGAACTTGCTGTCCTTCCATTTGTTGCCATTTCTTGGATTAGGACACAGTTTAGCTGCACAACAGAGCATCAAGGACACTGAGAGTACAGCCTTTAACAAGCACAACACCGCAGACACACAGGCGGGATCAAAGAGGAGGAA
This sequence comes from Falcunculus frontatus, assembly GCA_013398115.1. Lineage (NCBI taxonomy): Eukaryota > Metazoa > Chordata > Aves > Passeriformes > Falcunculus > Falcunculus frontatus. Next base: position 75,887 of record VZRV01007600.1, read on the forward strand.
GGGATGCAGCATCTTCAAAGCCACTTAGAAGATTCTGACACACTGCTCCTTTTAAAAGCAGTGAGGACTTCAAGACCCTTCACAGCTTTGAAAACCTCAGCCTAAAAACACTTTTGAAGATGGTTTAGAGCGTTTGCCTCTGTCAGGAGCTGCTGCTTGCCGCCCGGGGGCAGGGGTGGTACCTTCGGAGCGGTGGATGCAGGTATGCTGGTTGTCGCTGAGGAAGAACCCCTCCTTGCAGCGGCACTCGTAGCTCCCCACGGTGTTGACACAAACGTGCTGGCAGCCACCGTTGTTGAACATGCACTCGTCTGTGTCTGAGAGAGAGAGGGGAAAGAGAGAGATCAGCTTTGTGCTTACACCAACCCACGGTGCAGACAGACATCAGCTCGGGCTGGAACCACCCAGGCAGCTGAGACACCCCAGGCTACCCCGTGGCTGCTGTTGTGCTGTCACCCTGGGGAAAGTGCATCTCTGCTGCTGCTCTTCCCCTGTTTGCAGTCTGCCCAAGCACTCACAGAGCTCCCAAGCAAAGCTGGCCAACCCAACCAACCAGAGCTGGGTAACAGTAGGCACAGCTAAGGCAGAGGAGCCTTGGCACAGCCAGATCAGGAGCCCCACCACCAACAGGAACATTCCCTGCCCCTCGGTGCAGCTGGATTTGGCACCACCACTCCACAGCTCTGGTACATCCATTTGGTACATCCAGCACACATGGGTCTGTCTGGCTCAATGGGACAACATCCTTTGGATCCAAACCCATCCAAGCTATTAAAGGTGTTTTCCCAGAAAGCTCCACATCCTGAAGCAAAGGTGGAACAAGAAAAATACAAACCTCAAATTCAGCTAAAAACCTATCCCCTGCTCCCTCCTTTCACCCTAGCTAGAAGTCACACATCACATCTGTTGCTTGCTTTGATTTATCATCCGCCTCTCTCAAGTCTAGGACACCATAACTCATCATCAGGGCTGCTGCTGTGTTGCCTGACTGTGGTCAAGGACAAGAGCAGAAGTTCTGGAAGCAGTTTTAATCTTGATTTTGCAACATTCAGACCCTCAACAACACCAGAGAACACAGAAGGGCTCTGCTTGCAAGATAACCAAGAGAACCAAGGAGCAGAAAATCTTCAGCTAAGCCTCTGAACAACAGGATACCCATCCCAACCTCCAATTCTTATGGAATTTTACCCCTTAAGAAGCACGGGTTTTTTGTAACCACTACCACCAAATACTTTTCCTAGCCTAATTTTCAGAAATTTTAACGGGCACTAAAAATCGCTCAGTCCCTTAAAAACAGAACAAAACCTTACTGAGGCAAAGCACTGGTCTCATTTGCAAATTCATCTGTAACATCATGTTTGTTCCCTGTTCTGTTCATTGTTCCTGGCTAATAGTACAATGTTTTTAATTTAACATTGTAGCATTTCTGGCAGAAAACAGCTGTCTTTTAAAAAAAGGAGAGAGGCTTTTAGTAAGAAACATAACATAGTATTACAACAGATTTAATGTCTACTGAAGGCAGTGAGTAAGCCAATTGGATGCAAAAGAATGTGACCTGCTGGAGAAAAAGAGCGGCTGACATATCTCCATCACAAAGAAGCTGAGTATTTTAGAGTTCTACAGCGATGTGAATGTGCAAACAATCATGAATAAACAGCCACCATGAGCCTTTAGTGCTACAGATTTGAACTCCAGCAGATGTTTCTGTCTTACAGACCTTGGAAAGCTTTCAAAAAAATCATCTCCTTCCAACAAGTAATTGTCTATTTGGCTTAAACCCAGGCACACAGCCGAGATCTTCAAAAATAAGGGTGAGAGGAGGGCAACCCTGGCGTGAACAAAGTAAATAAACAGATTAAGAGAAGATGTGATCCAATTTGCTGCATGCCAAAATATTTATTTAACGTTTACATCACAACTCAGAACTGGCACATCAGTGGTAAAAACCTCATTGTATGTCAATGACATTTTATTTTATTTTATAGGTCTGCCATGCAACACTGAGCAGCTTCCCAGTGACATAGCAGGTGGTAGATTTTGGTCTAAGTTATATGGCTGGTCACAAACAGCTCAGCTGAAGCATGCCCTGGGTACAAAGAGAATACACACATGCCTTTTGGTGCCATTGTCAGAGGTTGTGTGTTCCTTCACATCCAGCCCTTCATGGTAACCTCAACTGAACTCCACTCTGTGTTTATACAAACACAAAAATAAGATGGATGCTCTGTTATTTTAAAGTATCCACAGATATTTTGTTTCCCTCTCTACTTTATTTAGTTAAATATCTGGAACTTGGTGAGTTCACCCTCTCCTCCACTTACACTGCAGAAAGCTGGGCACACAACAGGTTCCCAGCAGGTGAAACCTGACACAATCCCACTGAATACTCCAGAGCTTTTCTGATTTGTCCCAGCAGAAGATGCAGCCTGGGAATGGTCTGACCCCCATCTGATGTGCCACACACTAGTGGGAAATACCCCAGCCAAACTAACTTCAGCTATGCAGTGAGAGCAAGTTTCCCTCTGACTGCCGAGGTATGGAGGTGTGCCCGGGCACATCCACATGGAGTGCAGCAGTAGAAGAAAGCTGAGCCATGTCTGAAAAAGCAAATGGCACAGGTAGCACAGGGCTGAGCCACACAGGGTGCCCAGCTGGGGTCCAGGAAGCAGGAGAGCTTCACCAGCACGAGGCTCTGTGGCAGCACTGTCAACGGGCTGACAGCTCCCACCTCTCTGTGCACTGCTGCACTCTGTGCTGGAGGATCCAACCACAGCAAAGCCACAAGGCCTTGCTACCCATTGCTAAAGATTTCCACCTGTTGGCACACAAAAAGGAGACTATCGACATCTTAAATAAAGAAAAAGATGGTCAGAGAGAGAGTGTGCATGCTGGGTCAGGGGAGTGCTGCCCTGAAAACCCTTCCAGAGGTGTGTCCTTTGTCTCACACTAACCACCCAGGGAAACCCCAAGCACTGGGATTAGTCCCTCTGTTCTTGAGTGGCCTCCATCATGTACAGCTGCTGCACACTCCAAATCATCCTCTCCTTTCAGGAATACTCAGACACAGTAAGAGTGAGAAGCTCCCACATTACAGATACATTTGAGAGAGACGATTCCTAAGCCTGGAAGCACACCTGACAACTGATCCTAAGCTAACTGTGGAACAGAGAGTACAGCGATAGCACGTGTTCCTTTATATAAACTCATTTAGCATAATAATAGATGACATTTGGCACACTTAAAGCCAAAGCACTCCACAGAAATACAGCACAGACATCCTCAATTACAGAGGGGGAAAGACCCACACCGGGCTGGCACATCAGTACCTGGAAACCCTTAGTCCCACATGCAACATTCTTCTCTCCCTGAACTGACTGAGCCCAACAGATTGCCACGTGTTCCCCAGGGATGCAGCTACAGGGCTGTGCTCACATCACCACTCACACCACTCCTGAACACACTCCTTACCCAGGCAGTTGTGGCCATCATGGGCCAACATAAAGCCATCGTAGCAAGTACAGCGGTAATTCCCTGGAATGTTGAAACACTCGTGGACACAGCCCCCATTGAAGTCGTTGTCACATTCATCAATGTCTGAGGAATAAAGCAAAAGTCAATATGATGGATGCCTGCCCGAGTGTTATAGACAGGGATGTGACTGTGTAAACGTGAGCAGCAACTGCTGTCCAAAATCATCATTGTCTTGCAAACACACTATATTTAATGCTGAATGTTTTGCTGAATGTTTCTGGTGACTGAGAAAACACCCTGAGACCCCCTTGCAGCTTTAGTTTATATTTTTGAAGGCTGCTGGTTAAACAACAAACTCATTATCAGGCTGAGTGACACGAACAGCTGAAAACCCATGCAAGGTTGGCCTTTAATTTTGTAAACAAGAAGTAAATAGGGTGATGAAACAACGACTATTTTGATTTAAAAATCATCTTCTATTCTTTTTAGTGACTATTTTCTTAGAAATGCTCCATGCTGATACAGACAGAACATGGTGCTCTGGTCCCTTTACCTTCACATTTCTTCCCTTCACCAGTGTAACCCACTTTGCACATGCACTTGTACAGCTTCGGGGTGTTCTGACAAATAGCATCTGGGTGGCAGTCGTCCAGCCCCAGGGCACACTCATCCACATCTGTGAAAAGACAGCAGGCTCAGGAGGGATGTCAGCAGGAGGAGAACGGGGCATGTCTCCTGAACACGTCCCTGAGGAGATGACAAGGCTGAGCACCTCTCTGTGGTGCCCAGGAGAATATTGTGTGGTTTTTGTGTGTCAGGACAGAAACATGCAGAGACAGTATCTGCACTTCAATTTGTGTAATATTCTAGCTGCACACGGATGTATTTGTATGCAATTCAGATAAGCCCATGTTAAGCTTTTATGCGCATTTATAAATACATCCAAAACAATCTTTTAAGGGCTAGATGTTCCATGAAATTCAACTGATAGTCTCACAGAGATTCATCAGAGATTGTTAATCTTTCTGATTAACAAAAGCAGTCATCAAAAGATTTCTTGATCGCATCCATGCATCACCTGCAGGAAGCCCAATGATTTTTAAAATAACAAGAGGAGTTAATAGAAATGTACTTTCGAAGTCACCACCAAACCATTAAAAGACTGACTTACCATTAAACAGATGTATAATCTTAATTTTTTTTTTTTAATGCAAGAATAGTATCTGGTGAGCAGCATTGCCAAATCACCTGGCCAGTCATCTCAAAGCACAGCATACTGAAGCAAAACATCCAGGTGGGAACTTCAGAGAAGAGGAAATGAAGAGAAAGGGAAACACCAACAGGAAGAAGTCCTGGAGATGAAGAAGCGTAGACAGAAGAAGAGGAAGAAAAGTTACAGGCAGCAGAAGACATAAGCACAAGTTGTTCACACAGCAGAGGAAAACTGAAACACGGAAACAGGAAAATTTCCAGCAACTGGCTAAAAGGCAGAATTGTAGAAGCAACGCTCCATGCAGGTACAAAAAGTGCCTCCTAAAACAAGAAGTAGTGCATGAGTATCAGCAGAAGGTGACTACTTCAATAGCCAGCCACTTTTTATGGTGGGGATCACTTTCTAAAGGGCAATTTCAGCCAGCACTTCTCCCATTTACAATTATAGCATTCATCCTGCTCTTTTTTTTTTCCTTTCCCCAATCACAAAATGTGCCTGTAGGTACTGCAGCAGCTGCCAACTGCGGAAAGTGTTCACTTGGTTTTAACTCCTAATGGGGTTTGGCAGTGGGAAACAAGGCAAGGAGCCAGTGTGAGAGCAGCAGTGCTTTCCTGGCTCTCAGGTGCACACAGCTCCAGTAGCAGTGATGGGGTCCCCAGATACTGCCACCAGAAAGCAAGGAGAAGGTGGGAAACAGTGGAAAACAGCTGGGAAGAGCAGCAGAATCCACCTCCTCTCAAAGCAGAAAAGTCAAGCCGTTAAAAAATACAGGAGGCAGTGAATTGAAGGAGCAAGTCATGCAAGGAAGGGTGTGGGGAATAACTGAGGGGCCTCCAGCTAGTGGCACTCAGGTAGGTGGGGCAGAAAGAAAGGATGGGCAGGGAAGAATAGACAGGGGGCATAAAGCAGCATCAGCCACACGTGTGCCCTCAGCACTGGCAGCTCTCCCCGCCCTGCCCGAGCCAGGGGGACACACCCGCCCCGGCAAGAGGGGTCCCAGGAAACACACAGCAAGGAGGGAGCTTCCCTCTAAGCATGACACAGAGACATCAGCCAGATCTCGTGCCAGCGGCAGGAAGGCGGCTCTGTTGGGATATTTTTACACCGCCCCTCTGCGATCTGCAGCGTGCGGTAAAGAACCGCAACAAGAAGCCGCAGCACTAATGCATGCAAAGGCATGGAAAAGAGAGCTAGGGAAAACCCGTGGGCACAGAGAGAGAGATTTCCCCTTGCAGTGACAGTACCCTGAGTAGAAGAGAGACCATGGAGGGAACGACACTGGGAGCAAACATCGCAGCCTTCAACTTGGCAGGAGGCGGCGGCGGGAGAATCCCTGGGCTTGTTCCGCGGGGAACGAAGGCAGCTTCACCCGCAGCACACGCCGCTCACACCCCGCTCCCCAGGTGCCCCGTCCCGGGGCTCACCCCGCTCCCAGAGCAGCAGGAGCGGCCGGGAAAGCGGCACTGGCCAGCACCCGCAGAGCCCGAGCGCCCTGCGAGCAGCGACCGCTCCGCGCCGGGCACGGCCCCGCCACGGCCGCACCTCACCCCGGCACCGGCCCCGAGCCCCTTCCCTTCGCCGCCAGCCTCCCCCGCCCCGGGGGCCGGCCAGGAGGGGAGAGCCGGGACCGCCCGGTGCCCCGCGGGCGGAGCCGCTGTCCGGGGCTGAGGCGAGCGGGGGGCACACAGCGGGCGGGGACAGGGAGCATTCACCGGGCAGGGGAAGGGGCAGGGGGCACTCACCAGGCAGGGACCGGGGACCCTCAAAGGGCAGGGGAAGGGGTAGGGGACCCTCAGCGGGCAGGGGAAGGGGCAGGGGGCATTCACCGGGCAGGGACCAGGGACCCTCAGCGAGCAGGGGAAGGGACAGGGGGCACTCACCGGGCANGCCCCGGGCGCGGTGGGCGCACCCGGCGTGCGAACCGCCCCATCCACGCCCGCGGAAGCCCCGGCAGCCGCCCCGGCGCTCGCACACCTGCGCGGCGCCCCAAACACAGGTGTCCCGCGGAGCCGCTGCCCCCCGCAGGAGCGGGAATACCCCACACGCAGGCTCCGGGTGCCCCCGGCTGCTGTGCCTGAGCCGGGGCTCCCCGAGGCCCGGGAACCATCGCCCGCCGCAGAGACAAGCCCGAGCAAGGGCCCTGTCGCTGCCCGAACACACGCGACTCGCTCCAGCCTCATTTGCGTTTGGTCAAGAATATAATATTGACAATTTTACCGTGTAATTACACCCCACTGCAGAGCGTGAATCTCCAGCTGAAGGCCATGCCAAAACCCACACATCACCCCACCCCCAACCCAGCCCCATCCCACCTCCATTCCCAGCCAGGGATTTCTCACAGCTGTCACTCCTTTGGCAGGTAAAATTGGCTCATACATTATTCACTGAAATTGTAATTTCCTAAATAATGTCTGACCTTTTCAGGCTGCGAGCAAAAGCAGGCAGTATTGTCTTCCACCCCTCCCTCCCATCCCCATTTCACTGCCCTTTCTCTTTTGTTTTGTTCTGTGAGAAATACCGAGCTGTTTCTAGATGCAAGGGCGGTTTATACACATTAGTAAATCTTCCGAATGAAACTTTCCCTCAGTCTTTGTCTTTGTTCCCTTAATGGCAGCTATAAATTACCACTCTCCTTTCTCACTAGAGCATCGGGCTTCATTGCTTTTGAAATGATCAAAGTTATTCTCTTTTTAAATCCAATGAGAAGCAACCTTTTGTGTCTCCTGAACGGTTTCAGTCTCAATCTCATCTATAAATACATAAAGCTGCTCATTAAACACTCCAAGGATTCTCCAGCCCTGTACCATACCCCAATCCTCCTTCACCAACATAAAGCAATAAGTGAAGGAAGGGTTTCTCGACAGTTTCCATGATCTCACGAATAAACCATCATACTTAAGAGTGGGAAGTGGCACACCTGCACATCTCTCACCCAGGAGTATCAGTCAAGGTGTCTCCACAAACAGCTCTCCCAAAGGTACAGAGAAGCCATCTCCCACTCAGTCCCATGACTTCAAGCCACCTTACAGAAAAGCTGGTACACATTTCAGGCACTACCAGCTCCCTCAGTGAACTTGACCAGTATTAATTTAATTCACTTTCATCACAAGATTTACTAAAGACATAAAGTAGAAACACATATGAAGAGTGTAGCAGAAAAACCAGTAAGAGACACTGAGGAGTTGTGTAACCAAAATACCTAAAGCTTTCTGAGGCACCGTAAAAGCAAAGCATCTTTCTTACTTCTGTAAACTAAAACATAAAGTGAGACATAAATATTTGGGAATGTCTGCGTTAGATCAAAAGCTCTCACTGCAGCTTGGAAAACAAACAGAACAATATCAAATTTATCTTCGCTAATGAAGGCATTTCTTATACATAAATCTCTAAGTGTTTTGTGAAGGATCCTGGCTATTATTTCACATATAACGCACATTTGTTTATGATGAAGAATTGCCATTAAAACATCTCTTTAAAGACACAAACCAGACAAGCTCAGACCTCAACTCAGATGCCTTTCTGTATCCTTTCTAACCATTTCTATTCAACTACAGAGTCACAGTGACAGATGACTGCTCTGGGTACCAAGATCTTTACTGGGAGAGAGAAGCTAGAAAAATTTTTAAGACTCAACTTCAGTGCTACGTTAAGTAGGAGGAAAGGAAAAACATATCAGGGCAGTTGGACAGGAAGACACCCCAAATAGGACTGTCTGGGGATTTTTTTCAGCAATTTAAAATAAAATCAAGTAACAAAGTTTCAGGGAGGAAAATAGCGACTGGAAAATAGCTACTTCCATAGCGATAAGACCCCCAATTCCCCTCTGCCCTCCACTTCCACTATCACTTGCAGTTGCCTCACATTGAGAGACCAAGACTAAGCTGCCACAGAGCAGCTGGATGTAAAATCTGCTTCAGAAACTGTACACCTGATCTCCTGAGTAGAGATGAATACTTTTGTCCGAAAATTTGGGTTAAAAACTGCTTTATGCTTCATAATCCTTGTTAAATTTCATTATTTAATGATGAGCAAACATTATTTGATGACATCTAGATTGCCATTTCATCTGCACTTTAATGAGAAGTAGCAACCCTGCTGGCCTGAGCAACTCTGCACTATATTGACCCAAAATTTAGCACAACTGAGCGAGCATGAGCATTTGTGACAGCAGCTGAAAACAACTGGGAGGGCTGGGGGGAGATGCCAGAACAGTAAAGGGAAAGGAGCAGGCTGACAAGTGAGGAAATACTTTCAAATATTTCATTGTTCCAAAGCACATACAAAATGTCTCAGAGCTGTAGTTTCGAGCTTTGCTCATCTCCAGATGAACACTGAGTTTTCAGCAATTGTTTTGCTTTGAAATGTGTCACTCAAATTTTTGCACTTCCCATCTTAGTGTCCCAGGGTTTTCCAAGCTACCAAAAAAGGTTGTTGAATTCTATGTAAAAATAACACATCTTCAGAAATCAGCAAGACCTGCACAGGACTTATCCGAGACAGGGAGGAAATCTGGGGATTCTCTGGTCACAAGGGGTATAAAAAATCCTGTCATGTAATTTATATGCCTTGTCTTTTTATGCCACTTGTAGAAATACTTTCCCAAAACAAACCTCAGATCCACCAGTGACATTTTAGACGTCGTAGGATCTGCATCTTAAAATGCCACTGTCACTGAAATGAAGAACAGTTCTTGTTTACTGCAGAACTGATACAGTATGGCCTATTAACACACACATTTTTGAGTTAATAGGGAAATAAAGGAGACACTTGGTCATGTGAAATAACTTTCAGACATTTGTATTTCTTTGTGAAAACTTTCCAAGTCACTGCTACAACAAATGGTAACATTTCTAGCTTGTGTCTGGACCAGTCAGTAAACAATTCCTGCCTGGGCACCCAGCAGTTGCACAACACATTTTGCCCACCAAGGCCCCTGCTCTTTTTGCTCCTCTTCCTTGGAGGAAATTGGAAAGCCCTGAGGCTACCTGTGACGAGGTGAATGTGCTTCTGAAGCTGCACTTACCTCAGCTCCATCCAGGCCTGCCCCATGCCCATCCCTGTGGTGCCCTGCAGAGGAAGCAGGAGCAGCGGGTCCATCCAAAGCCCAGGGAACAGAGATGGCCTCAGCTCCTGAGGCAGGTTTGGTGTCTCTCACAGGCCCAGCACACCCACAGCAGGTACCAAATCCACAACTGCACCCCCAAACCTGTCCAAGGATGAGGCCAGAGCATCATCTCACCAGAGCATGGCTCAGGCTGAGTTCACCCTCTGACATGTCCCCAGGGAGCCCACAGGGTGACACCAGCAGTTGCTGGCAGTGCAGGACCAGACCCCCAGCTCAGGAAGATTGATGTGGTTCCCCCAAGAGGGATATTAACACTTCTTATTTCAAAAAAGCCTCCACCACAGACCACGGGGTGTGTGAGAGGTGAAGCAACAGAGACACCTCCAAATGAATGATCAAACTCCTTCCCTTCTATCTTCCCTAGGGGTAGAGAACATTCAGTGATGACCTCACACAGTTTGAAACAGGGGGAATGGCAGCACATCTGAGTGTGGGTACTCACAGAACCTTCCAAGGCCTGTGTTAGTCCCTTTGCCTTCCCCTTCTCCCCATTCCCTGACTCCTGAGCAGGCATCTCTTCCACTGCTGGCAGTGTGACTGACAAAGGATGGCCCAGGGGAAGGCTACATTGGAGCTGGGAGGGAGGAGCTGCAGTTGAACAGATCAGACACAAAACTGTACAACAAAGGTCTCCTGAAACGAGCTGCTAAAATGTCCCACAGACCTGCAGCCAGGCGAAGAGCAGATGATCAGCCAAATTATTAACAGGCTTCTTGAAAATAGCTATTTTTTCATGTTAGAAGACAAATTTTATTGCAATTCAGCAAATGAGCTACACCTGTAAAACTGCTTTGTATATCCAATTCACATTTAATGTCCACTGGATTGAAATGTCACAGGAAAAATAAAAAAAGGAAAACAGTACCTGGTTTTGTCATTATAATGTAAACTTCAACACGGCCCTTAAAAAAAACAAGCCAGTGATTTCCCCATGTAGTAAAATATATAGTTTATAAGGTATTGATGCTTTATCTTAGTTTAACAGCCAATCTCTAGGTATAAAATAAAGAGCTACAAAGATGTGAAGTACGTGTACAATTTCTTCAAGTATTTTCAAGTATCCTATAGTCTCTTCACTACGGACAAAATTCATTTGACAATATACAGAAAAAGTTAACTCTGAATAGTTTCACTGCAGAAATCTTAACATATTCATGAACTTAAAACACATAAAAAGTATGGATAATCCAGCTAGTAAGTCCCATTTGAACAGTTTGAAAAATACTCTTTGTAATGGAAAAAGTTGTGGAATAGTCTCCAGTTCATGAATATGTTTACAGCTACAGAATATCAGGTGGTTAAAGTTTATGGCAGGGAAAGGCTTTTTTTTTTTTTTTTTTGGTATAAACTTATCATCATAGTATTTTATTACATTTAAACCAAGTCTTTATTAGTTTGCATTTTCTTTTTGTATAAAGTATCATAGTATGAACTCTGACAGCATTAACCAAAGAAGCATAAATAATTGATAGGTGATAGCCTATTGTTTCCCCTCACATCAGGTATGAGCCTGTAAACATTTTGGCCAGTTGAGCACTATGTATTTACTGCATGATGAACTGCTTATTTTTTGTCACTGTATTTATCTCTCCAGAATGAATGTGTGTTGTTAAAAAGATTATCTTTTCCCTTTAACTGTTACCAAAAAATCCCCACCAAACAAAAGAACAGCACAGCCACACTAACTGCACCTACCAAACCTGCCCCCTTATTCTGGAAAAGTAACAGGAAAAAAAAGTTACAACTGCATTACTCTGAACAAAGGGAGAAGGATTTTACAAAGCTCTAGATAAAAAGGTGCTCACTACACCATTTGTTCCTATAAAGTTCAGCAGAATGGCACAGCAAGAGCAAATGCTGGATCCTAACCTTATTCTGTGGGACTGATGCTAGGAACAGCCATGAAAGGAGTGGGTGGGTGTGTGGTGAACACTGCAGAGTGGTGGGGACTGTGGCTGCTCCTACAGACTGGACTGTTCCAGTCCAATTTCTTCCCAAAAACCTGGCACAGGTTATATTTAATATCTTGCCCTTCCTTGGTTGCCTATGGATCTAACAAAACCAGCTTTTCTTCTGCTGCATTTCAGAACCTTCTACTGCTCCTTCAGTGGAGCAAATCCCTCCAGACTTGGAAGTCCATAGCAAAAGGGCTTTGAACCCTAACAGGATTAAGCATAGGCCCCCTGTGAGAGGAGGAGGAAGGTCGATCTTAAACTGGTTTTTCCTGTGAAAATGAAGTAACCTAGGAGCTGGGAAGATGATCTCTGTGCCTTCCTTTTGCACAGGACAGCCAGCACATAGGGTGTTCTCACTGACGGACAGCATCATTCATGACCCAGCCAAGGAGCCAATCCTTGGCAATCACCAAATCCCAGCCTCTGCCCATCCCAGGTATCTCTAACTGTCATAATGAGGGCAAAACAATCCACACCAGAACAGCCATTGAGCCAATGGTATCATGTCTCACTAGGTGTGCAAGGAAGAAAAAAAAAAAGGATAAAAAAAGAACCTTAGTTCAGGGTAATTACCTCACACAAGATAAAATTAATCCATCCTTAAAACTATGAGATATATGGTTTTAACAGGATCAACCCATCTGTTAAGGTCAAAATATGGAACCTTCCTCTCTTAATATTCCCTGTGAAATATACAGGCCTAGTAAAGTCATTTCCAAGATAGCTGAAAGCACTGTCAAATTATTTTTTGTTATTATTAATGCGTAAACAATTTGGGGAAGGTGTAAAAAGACTATCCCAACATATTAAGTTGAATACATGAAATTCTTAGAATGCAGTACAATTGTTTTTTCATTTTTGCCCTTCCAAAGCTGGAAGAAAAATAAAAAACCACCAACAAAACCAAACCTGCACACACAGAATACTTCTGTGAAATGCTCATGTAAGCTCCATGCTGTGAAAGAATTCACACTCACCCCATGTGAGGAGTGGCTCAGACACTGCCCTCACATCTTCCTAATGCTACTGTGAAATCAAAGAAGAATCTTGCTCTGATAAGTAGTGACAAAGGAACTTCTCAGTTTAATAATGAAATAAATAGGACAAAAGTAAAAATAGTCAAAAATTTAATACATGTGCTATACTCATAAATTATGGCAATAAAACTATCACAAGATGTGACTAAGCTGTAGGTAAAGTAAAAGTGCTACAACATTTTATGAACCAAAAAACTTGGACTCTGCTTCTCAAAAGAGAGACAATACTGAGATAAGTTTATACAGTGGAGACCTCTTAAATACACAGCCCCGAACTTCTGCACAGTAATTTGCGATGCTGATAAATCAGCCTGTTCTTAAGTCACATATTCATTTCAAAGAGATTTTTATCAGAGGATTCAAATGAACAGAGATGCCTTTAGGCATTTGCCAAGTTCCAGATCTCCAATAAATTAAGCTTTCAAAATGTTTGTGTTTCATAGTAGAAATGGACTAAACTTTCTCTGCTAAAAACAAAAGCATCCCAAATGAAGTAGACTGTGACAACAGGATCCAAGACATATGCATTCAAAAGGAAAAGAAAAAACCTTAATACCACTGTCTTTTCAGAAATATTAAGAAATCCTTATACTTGTTAGTAAGGTATACTGTTATTATTTCAGATGGGGCATAAAGATCTTTATTTAGTCATCTGGCATTTGGGGAACTCGTGTTCCTCCTTGTTAGCAGTTAAGAGAATTACCAGCAGCAACCACATACCAAGTTTCAAAAGGCTGGTTTAAGTGGAAACCTTCTTGTGTTATGAAAAATTATTCCAGGTTTTTCACTTAAGTGAGCTACACTGTAAATTCTGAATTGCAACATAATATAGCCAGTTGTATCATAGAAGATTTTTTTTTTTAAAAGACAAACTTACAAAACACAATGATAGGTTAAATAAATAAAAAACATCAGTTAAAAAACGGACTTAATTTCTTCTTCTGTGCAATTACGTACCAATATGAAAAATATTACTTTGATCTCTGGACATTTCACGGTTCAGTCTCCTGGATTTCACTAAAAATAATACTGACAACAAAAATAAAGGAAAAAAATAATTGTTGACAAATCAGTGCTTTGGAGCTATTAAAAAAAAGCACAGATCAGATCTGTAGTTCCCTTGCAGCAGAACATGACCCAACACATTAAAAATCAAACGTTGGTAATAATGTTAATATATAAAATATTAGTTTAAAAACTATAGAATGACCTTCTCAGCAGAAATGGAGTGTATACATTGGGGTCTATGACACACAACATATCTGAAGGCAAGTTCACAGAATGCTGAAAGGCTCACTGCACATTTTCTATGGCAAGGAAATACTGCAGCTTTAAAATAAGCTGCGCAATACTCATCTCTATCTCTTTCACATGAAAGTGTGTAAAAAGCAAATCAGCAAATAAACTCTAAAATAGATTTATACCAAAATCCTCTTTTTTACATTGAGTTTACAGCTTCTATCCATTTGCCTGTACTATTTCTGGAGTTTCCTTCAAGAAAAGTCAAAGTTGCATTTTTGGGCCATGAACAAGTTCACGATACAATGTACTGGCAAGACAGAACTTTTGCATACTAACGAGATTCACTCCTTGTTGCTTTTTTTGTTTTTGTAAAGACAGTTTTTCCTGTGGGACAGGAGGTCAGATGTCGATTCCTTTGACAAGAGATGCCTCCAGGGTGATGTTGAACTCCTGCAAGGTCTGCAGCACCCGAATCAAAGAATTCACCAGCGTGTGATCCTTAATCAGGGCTATGTCCTCGTACATCTGGGCTGTAATGGGGCAGTCTGCAAGCAGGGCGATCCAGTGGTGCAAAAGGTGGTCTCTGACAAGGTGCCAGTTGGCAGTTTGGGAATAAAAATAAAGCCAAGTTAATTTCACACCTGCACAGAGAGGATTTTTATTCTTTTGCTTCTAAATGTTCTCCACTTATCTTTCTGAGACAGGGAATGGGCAGTAACTGTCCCATGTGCAACATCTTTTCCATCTCATTAGAATACCACCACCAACAACAATAATAAAGAAGTTTCTTTATACCTGGCTCCAAGACACACCAGCATCTGAAACTTGCCATCCTTCCCAATGTTTCTAGGGGTGTTGTTGATAGCAGTGATAAAGCGACAGAAATTCCTGGCCCTTGTCTGCCAGTTCTCTTCTGGGACCATCTCGTTCTGCTCAAGGGTCTCATAGTATGTTTGTGCTTTTTCTTAAAAAAATGGTGGGAGATAATGAAGTTTCATCAGTGCATACAGGAGAGAGTTAAAGTTGAAAGGCCTAAAGGATCAAAGCTCATCCATTAATTTCCTGAATCGTTACATTTAGGCACTGTTTTTTTCTGTTTGCTTCAGTTCTGTGCTCCCTCAGTGCAAAACTGGGATTCCACTTCCTTCCCTCTGAACAATGCTAAAGGGGTTCACCTATCTATTGAATTTGAGTGCAGTAAAATGGTCATAGAAGGGGAACAGTGATGTTAAAGTACCTACTCAAAACATAGAAACATTATTAAAAATAATTCCTTTTCAAAAACGTGTTTGTGAACTCAGTTGATTTATTTAGCTTTGTGTCAAGAGATCTAGGCCATTGTGTGAAAAATGCATGCTTATAAGTCCTGTATTACAATATCCAGTACATACCAACAGCACTAGATCCATCTGTTGTGCTCTGAAAGACAACTCAACCTCTTACAGTGTGATTTACTGCTTTCACTGTGCTCCATTAACAACAAGGTTACCCTATGTCAATTCACCACCTTATTTATGTCTCTTCCTCACTAAGAAAGTTTGTTGGACACTATTACTGCTAGAAGGACAAAGCCCTGTTACTGCACTAAGTACAGAGCCAGCTTTGGCAGAAGACAAAAGGCTCTCTCTCACAACAGTACAAGGAGGCAGGAGCTCTCCTGGCAATTCAGCTGCTGAGATGCCTCCAAGAAGTCTGCTGTTCACCCCAGCTGAGACACAACAGCAATGATAAGGAACACAGCTGGATGTATTTCAAAGATACAAACAGGCTCTGGGATATCATCCTCCCACTTACCTAAAAAATCCCAAATGAAGACGTTCTTGAAGAGTCTCGGTGATTTAAATCCGTGCTGGAACACTTGCTCAAGAGCTGAAACAAGTCCACTTTCTCCACACAGCAGCAGGGTCAGGCTGCCTCTCTGCCAGCACACACAGAAAGCACACACACTCAGCACCTCAGTTTGGGACTTTGGGACACAAGTGTCCCATCAAGTTTTTAAATAAACAGATGCTTAAAGTTTAAATCTGCTGTCAAACAGTGACCCCAGACAGGATGGCCCAGTTCTCACAAGTCCTGAGCATTCAAAAATTGATTGACTTCTCTAAGAACAAAGCTGAGGAAAGCATTGTCAGGGCCTCGTCATCATCATCCAATGAAGCCTCAAACAGGCCAATTAATGAGCTGATTTTACCTATAATAATGATCACTACAGAAAACTACAAAAGTATTTTCCTCTTTTTTTAAGTAACAGAGATCACAGATCCACTGTAGCAGGTGCCTCTGGGTGCTCATCAAGAAAATCAACATTTAAGGCTCAGTAAAAAACAAAAGTCCTCCTTCAGCACATGATGGCAAATTCTGTTTTGCAAAACCAGTCCATGACCACTTGAGATTCTTGTCAATGTGCTCATCAACTAGAATTACACTGTATATGAATCTGTCATTCCATAATAAACTTAGAAGTCAAGTGCTACAGGAATGAGAGGACCTACTTGTAAAAAATTCCTGTTGAAAGCTATCCATACAGAGCCAGCATTGCTCTATATCTCTCTGGCTCACAAGGGCTGGACTGGGATGATTTGACAGGAGCATGTTACTTAGGTTTGTTTCAGAAAATCACTGCTGTGTCAGCTGATGACATATGTAATACAAAAGAGTCTCTAAGAGCACTTCTGCTTCACTTGCTTGGGGGATGTGGGTGTTTTCACGGTGGCCTTTGTTTCTTTCCTTTTTTTAAAATGGCCCATGGGTTTTCACGTTTTAAGTAGCAAAGATAATGCAAAACGTTAATGCAAGACATTAAAAACCTACTTAGAACTCAATGTAGATGTAAAATATCAGCTAATTCAGAACAAACTAAACAGGAGGCAGTGTTCTTGACAGTGTATGAGTAGAATCCTTGGCGGAATTTTACTAATAACACATTTTCCAGAATGTTAACATTTAATTTAACAGAATGCTCCAGTTAGCAGCAAAACAGAGGTATTTGAGGCTGTACTGTCTCAGTGGTGCAATCTCAGTATCTCATTTTTGCTCCACTGAAGGAATTTTCAAGCACATGACTGCTCACTCAGTTTAGTTATTTCTGCTATATATTCTCTCATATTTACTAATCAGAGTTTTAGGACAGGAGTGCCATTACACAGACAACAACCTCTCACCTCCTTCTCTGGCTTGTGGAAATGCTTGACAATACCATTAACAGCTTCACCAATAGCTTCTTGTATCTGACCAGTATTTAACTCTGCAAAATACAACAATATATCCAGTTACAGCTTCAGAAATTGTACCTGTGAGTGAGGGTTATGGCCTAGCACAAAACACAGCAGAGGAGCATGAACCAATATAACTCATTCTGTTAGGGAAAGAGTGCTGGGCTGTGGGTAATGGAAACCCAACTCCACTTTTATTTATTGTTGAAGAGGTAGGAATGGAGATGGTTTGGTTTTAAATTGAAGTTAACACTGGTGTTTCAAAGCACCAGCAGTGGAAAGGGTTTTCACAAATTATGTGATTTTTCAGATCAGGACCCAAAGCTACAAAAAGGAGCTGTGCTTCGTTTAGGACTAGCAAACTCAGGCATCCTGGAAATACTTCCTGTGGTCGTTTCACTGCAAACCCAAGCACGGCTGGGAACAAAGCAACCACCTGATTTATCAGGAATAAGGCAACCACAGAACCATGATCACAATAGAAGAAAAAAGAGAAGTCCATGAATAGAAGCTACTAGCAAGCTTCTTCATCCATGAAGGACAGACAGAGACAAGGCCGCAAATTTCTACCTTCCTCCACAGCATTCATTCTACAGGTGAAGGACAAGAATACAAAAAACACCACTAGGGCAGCTAAGCACTGGACCAGGAGTACAGAGACATCTGCCATCCCTGCAGACTTTCAAAACTTAAATAGACAGTACAGGTTACTCGGGATTGTAATTTGGAAGTCAGCTGGAGTTCAAGCAGGACATTGGGCTGAGTTTCACAGGTCCTCTCCAAACCCCAGTTCCATTTGCAAGCCCTCAGGTGATGATGCAGAAGAGGACAAGACAAGACAACCCCCAGCACTCACTTGGCTTATTGTTTGGTGAGATTGTGACAAATCTCCTGATCATGCTTGGAGACTGCTGCAGGGGAGGGGTTCGGCACTGCCGCTCATCAGCCTCGGCGTGGGAAGTCAGCAACTCTCCCACCAGGATCCTCTCTAAGCTGCCGTCATCCATTCCCTTCCCAAGCCACCTTCCGCAGGGAAACCTAACAACACCAAGGAGATAAACATGTGGATCAATTCCATGCCAAAGACTTTCAACTGCAGTTGCCTAAAGCCCAAATCCTGCTAGCATTAGAAAGACTTTGTTCATCTGGCAACAAATAACAAAGTCTTGGCTTTGGCTTTTGCCAGCACAGGCAGCAAAAGTAAAACAGCTTTTTAGTTCCAAGTTTGTGCTGAGTGTTGCAGAAGATGATCCATCCACAAAGCAGATTTTGCTTGAGTCCCATATGTAGCACATGATTTGAGGAAAAGTGGGTAAAAGGGGAAATCCTACTACACCCCATAGATGGGTGAAGAAATACACTGAATATGCTACATGGTGGGCCAGCTGCAGAACAACCCCACAACCCAAACATATGCTTAAATGCCAAAACGCCAATACTTCTGCTGAATTGGGGTATTAAATCAAACACTAGAAAGCACACACGCTCATTTGCTCATTATCACTTTCTCTGAACCAATATTGATGTCAGTTTAATCAGCTTAATTGGAAAACTGAACAGCATCCAAAAATAGAATCTTTCCTCTTCATTTAATTACAAATGAACTGGCATGGAGAGCTGAGTGGACTTACCCGCCAATTTGACATCAACATGAGCCTGACAGTTTCTCTAAACAAAGGATAGGGCATCAAACTATGCTGTACCTAACACAAATAAATTGAATTCTCACTGTAAATTTTGTTCCTTCACTTTCCTCATGTAAACACAGTTTTCTAACACTCATAAGCCCTCGTGCTCCAGCTTGTGTCCAAAGGTGTCTCTGTAACACCTAGAGCACCCAGTCTTAATATAAAATACCACCTATATTTGGTAAGCAGCAAGCTCTGACTTGCTCTTTCTTCCTTGGGCTCAAGGCAGATTATTCCTAAGCTGCACAACAGTCAACTCATCCTCTCCACCAACAACAGTCTGATATGAGACACGAACATCTGCAAACTGCAAACCCTGCTTGAATTTGTAAGAACCACGATTTGTTTAATGCCAGAAGCCAAACGATCTTTCTGTGCCTTCAGGTCAAGGCAACTGTAGACACAGAGTCCCAGGAGATCAGACCTTTCTAATCAAACAAGCCCTACTGTGCCAGCTCTCTGCAGAAATTCTACTTACCCCACATGAAATGTCAGGATGATACTTACTTGTAAGTATGCCCTGTTATTTCATTTCTGACCATAACATATTCCACAAGCCACTTGGCATACAGCCCTGAATTATCATGTCCTATTTGCACTGTGGTCAGTTTTCCCAGGTTCTGGCACTGCAAATTAAACAAAGAGTTTGTCAGAGGAAACTGAAAGAAAGCAGCATGTCGGAGGAGTAAACTATTAGAGAACGTGCTCAGACAAACTCAGAAATGTGGTTGCTGTTTCTGACTGCCTGATGGGTTCTGGGCTTTTTAGTGGTAGGCTGCTTTATGTGTTTTTGTTTGTTTGCTTGTTTTGTTAAATACTATTTTGATCAGCACAGAGAACATCAGCTGAATTGGATTTTTCAATTAAATTTTACCCAGTGCACACAACACACATGCAAAAATCAGAGAAGAATCACTTCTTTGTTTTCCAGCAGAAGAGGATATGACACCTCCCACAGCTGTAACATAAAGACAGTCTTGTCTATCCCTTGCACTAAGGAATTGTCAGTCATTTTGCTCTGCCTGTTATCAAATATAAGTTAAATGTGTCATGCACAGGCACAAAGTATCTGTGACTAACCTCAAAGATATGAAATGTATGGCAAGGTGGTACAGCAAGGGGAGAATTTTAAACTGAACAAACAGAACATCCAAATCAGGTTTTGTATCAAGTAATACAAACCTCAAAAGTCATTTCTAATATATTCCTGGGAATCTGCAGGACTCCTGTTTCACCCAGCTCTCCCGAAATACAGATCCAAGGATTGGCTGTGAACATTGAGCCACCGAGTTTCTTGCTGGGAACAATCAATATATGGTATGGTATCACTGCAAACACAAAAGAAATAACACTTCAAAAATGAAGAAGGATAATTATGTAACCTCTTCAGTCAAGAGAGGGGTAAAAGATAAGTCATAAAACAGCACTGCAGTATCATGAAATGTTAAAACAGCATCAGAGATCCTATTTAATCATGCTGACACTTGCACACTAAGCACTGACTGGCAGTGGGGAAGTGTATACATATACAGCAGTCACTAAGAAGCAGAGCTGACAGAACAACAGTGTCAAGTGAAGAAAGAAATTTGGACGGAATAATGCCTTCTTATGGGTATAATCACCCTTTATTTATCAACTTCAAAATATGCCATGAAGATGGTTACTTACCCTCAGCTTAGTGACAAGGAAGTAAAGACAAGACATTCCTGTACCCAGGACTGCACTGTAGCTCAGCACATTGCACAGCTCCCCCCAGGTCCCACTCAGGTACTAACTACAGCCTTTTTTTACAGGCCTGGACAGCAGCAGCATTCCCTACCACGGCTGAACAAATTCCATGAGAATACAGCATAATGCTGCAAATCTCTCTGTGCCAAGTCGCTCCTAGTTATGCTAACTTTAGGACCAATC
The DNA here is from genome assembly GCA_013398115.1 of Falcunculus frontatus. Lineage (NCBI taxonomy): Eukaryota > Metazoa > Chordata > Aves > Passeriformes > Falcunculus > Falcunculus frontatus. The sequence goes on from VZRV01007600.1 coordinate 96,741, forward strand.
AATTTTCAAAAGAACAAGGAATTTTTTTTCCTTTCTAAATAGCACCACACGTGCTCAAATGCTTTCTGGTCCCCTGGTTTACCTGTGAGTAATTCAATGCAGTATCACCTGAGCTGCAGCCCCTCCTCTGACTCATGAAGCATATGCTCTTCTACCACCCAGCATCTCCTGCACAGCCCTCTGTTAACCATCCTTTTATAATAAAATCCAATTCTCTGAATGGTCACTGTGTTTCTTGGCTATCTGCCCTTCTTTTATAGTGCATAAGCAGATTACAGTCAGGGCTTTTCAGCTGAGGCGTTTAATGCATTTCTCCCTCAGCGCCTCCTCAGCTGTCAGTGCCCTTGAGAAAGCATTTGGTGGTTGGATTTTCTTAAAAGCCCAATGCTCGTAGCATTTAAGAATGAATTAAAATGTTTCCCTTTTTATTTTCTGTGCTGATAGTCCTAAAGTAAGTGACAATTTAACTGCATCCAACAGACCAGATTTTCACATTATCCAGAACTTGCCTGCAAGACCAAAAGCTGTTTTGCTTGGGTGTTTGCTTTGTATTTCATATACACATACACCACCAAGGGTAGTCCTTTCACACACCTCACCCCCAATTTTATAAGCCTTGCTAAAGTCTTTCCTTATTTTGCCTTCCCAGTGAGGTCCTGTGGCAGCAGGCACACAGATCTTTGAAAACTCAGTAACACAGTTAAGCATCTACAATAGCTTAAAAGTTCCTCTAGGGTATCTTTTTAACAACTAGAAGAAAAAAAAATGTGTTGAGGAGTTTTGATGCAGCCCTTAATGGGCATTTCATTGTTACCCCAAACCCAGAGACAGGCATGCAGCAAAGTAGCCTGAGCACAAAACAGGAAAGGCTTGTTTTCTTTCAATTCCCAGCATGCATTAATATTCTTACCTTGATAGTGAACAATCCATACTGTGCTTGTTTAGTATCATGCAAACAAGACCACCACAAAATTTTCAGCTGAGAACTCACTCCCAACTAAAATTATTAGAGCTTTGTATTTTACCAAGTTACAAATAAAAGTGACAGGGAGAGAAACTCCTGCCCGCCAGAGAAGATCATAGAAACATCAACACAGCACACACAGATGAATCCCATGGAAAAAAAGCAGAACAATTACATTAGGGCATGTTGCTCAGAGCTGTTTAGAATTTTGGACAAGGACTCAACCAAATCTGGAAATCAAAGTTGCAGGGAAAGCAAATACTTACAGATTGTTGTGAAAACATTGGTAAAGCAAAAGTAATCAACAGCATTGAATGACAGGAGATGATACAAGAATTGTTCTTTCTCATCATCGCAGCGGAGGAATGCGTAACGCTTGTAGAGTTTTCTGACAAAGCAAAACACATAATCTGTCACAGCAACAAGATGCTTTCAGTGGAATGTTTTCTATTGCGCAAATTCATTAGGTACGCTGTGAATAATGGGCAAGCAATTACAAGTGAGAAGTGATACTGGGAGAGTATTCAATGTGCCAAGAGACGCTGACTCTCTGCAAGGCTGACATCTCTAAAGTGCATCAGTCCAATTCTCATTACCTTCCCCTCCTGCAATATAAGATTTGGTCTAAGGATATTCTCCCACCAAAAAACACTCCAAGACGGAAAAAGAAATTCTGCACTTTCTTGAAAAAAATTCTGACTTCTTTTGGCCATGTAAAATGACAGAACTGAAGTAAAGAGAGTTCTCCTAAGTCACTTCTGAGCAGAGAGTGCCATGGCAGAGTTCTCCAGCACAGGATGTGTGACAGAAGACTGTTCTTAAAGACATAAGGCAGAAATTGGGGCCATTTGCTTGTATTTGGCTAGAGGTGATAACCCAGGGCCTACAACAACCTGCACATTAATCCAGGGAATAGCTTCAGTGTTGATAGTACACAGCTCCTGACATAACCAAAATGGTAAGCATGAAAAGGTAGAAACCAATAAATAGTACCCGTTTTGGGAATAATCATAAAAGAAGAGCATGCCAAAACGTATCAAAATCCAACTGATGCTACAGGAATATCCAAACCCTCATGAATGCAGGAATTAGGTGAAATGCTGACAGAGCCGTGGATAGGTTGTTCCTGCCAGGAGGACATCCCTGATAACTCCCCCCAATTTTAGGTATCAATTTACAAAAAAGTCAGCAAGTCACAAGACAGAAACTTGCAAAACAAATCAATGATAATCAACATACAGGCATGTTCTCACTTACGTAACAAACCTAACACTAGAGACTGACAGGAAATGTTCAATGAAAATAAAGAGACTGAGCCTTAAATGAACCTAACCTGCCTGTAGCCACAAGAGTGGCAAAGCCACAGAAGTCTCACAGGTGCCCACGTCTGTGTTTCATTTCAACAATCTGAATCACATGTTTGACAGCCTGTCAGGGTATGTGCTGTCCTGTCTCTTCAAAGGGTAAGGTTTCTCAGTTTCCCTGGGCACATAAAGGTCTCAGGACAGTGAAGCCATGTGATTTCTCCCTGTTCCCTAACTCCCATCCCTTTTCAGACCAGAAAGACATCAAACATGTTACGTTTTCCTTATATTTGTTAACAAATGTCAAGCAAAGAGAATGGGGTAATTAAAATATCTAACAGCTGCTTCAAACAACAACAACGCACAATCTTGTTAACTGTAAAATGGCACAAGTTGCACCATTACTTCTAGTACCTCACTGACCCCAGCACTGCTTCCTCTAAAAACAAGTGGGGCATGCTTTCAAACCACACTGCCTAGAATAGCTAAGTAGGATATCTAAATATGCAGCCCAAAGCACATGAGATTACAGAGAATTGATCTCATCCTGTACAAGTTGCTCCTTTGCTTGTCATTTTCATTTTAAACGTAACTTTTGTTGCATCATCTCCCTCTGTTCTAGAGAATTAGAATCTGCCCGATAGATGAACAATACATTGACCAGTGTTAAAAGAGGTTTTTTTCTTCCCTTTTGTGGGGGGACATGGAGTGTGGTGGTGTGTGGAAAGTCCCCTCCCAGCACTTGCTCTGCATGGGACAAGCACTGCTAAATTTAACCTGATCTGACCTGTTGACTTCACTGGAGAGGCTTAACCTTAATTTGGAGATACAGGTAGATTTATTAGCTGTCCTCACTCTGTCCTTCAGCTTTTCCTTGTTCACTGAAGGCCACAGCTTCATCAGAAAGCCCAGCATAATACAAGACTAGGCAAATCTCAAATAATTAGCTCTTGCGGTCCAGGGGGATTGGGGAAGAAATTCCTTGGAAGGTGGTGAGTGGAGGGAGAGGAGAGGAAAGAAGAGCAGACAGCACAGGTTAAGCTGTCTCCAGAAAGCAGTCATCCATTAAAGCTAATGATGACAATTACGGCTTTAATTTCAACACTAAATACTGAATGTGACTACTATGGAAGCCATTCACCTTACATTCCTAAGCAATCTGTAAGTGCAAAAATGTATGTGAAGAACCCCAGCACTGAATCCTAATTCCCAACCAGCTCACATGCCTGGAAGGAAGACCAGTTTGTTCCATGCTTTCTGCACACTGCTAAGCAGATGCAAGAATAGGCACACCTGGATTTCTGAAACCAAACAACTACATTGATTTTAATTTTTTTAAAAGCTTTGCCCAAGATAAACCATCTTACTTTGTGAGTTCATGATCTGAAAGCAACTGTTTCAGATGCCTAGAAAGCAACTTCTTTTCCATAGAGAGGCGAACCCAGGCTCTGGCTTTGCCAACATCTGTTTTGATCTCACTTATGTTCTGGATATGCCTGGAAAAAAAGAAAAAGAAAAAGACATGCTTGGTATTGTCAAAGCATGACAGTTCTTTTGAACCAAGCTCAGCTGAAGTTTCGCGAAGAACACAAAATATTGGGTAAATTATAGGAAAAAGAAACATAATCACCTTAATATTCAGCACAATAAAAAATTCCCTGCAATCTAGCTCAAAGAGAATAAGAGCCTGAAAAAGAAATATCTGCAATGCAGTGCCCTATTTACAAAATTCTAAACCAGGCCCATTGTCTCACATGATTTAGGACTCATTCTGGACCTTATCGCTGCAATATTTATGGCTGAATGCTTTGGAAAATTAAATACTGGTTTTGCATGCTCAGTAGAAGCTTTTCTTGCACACAAGACACAAATGGTATATTTTAATAAGGCAAGCAAATCCTCAATTCACTCCTCCCTACTGTAAAAACTGGATGCTGGTTAGGAAAAAGAAGGAAAAGAAAATTCCTATCAAGGTTGTTTTAGAAGTTCTGCATATTGCTTTTTCAATGTACTGAAAAGAAGGAACTGGGCAGAAGCTGTAGTTTTATCCACACTACAGTACTGAATGTTAAATAAATCCATTCTTTAGATCAAACAAGTTCTTCAAAATGCTTTCTTCCCTGAAAAACAAGAATGGTCTCAGAACTACGCAACCAACTCAGCAATGACTGGGAAAACACAAACACTACACCCACACCTCTGTGGAAATAAACCAAATACACAAAATGCTAAAAATATGAAAACTGTCATGGTATTACCATAAGTTAATAGCTCTGACAATATACAACCTCCTCAGTACAAATCCTGTTTCTGTAAAGGTCAATGAAAACGTTGTACTATCTACTTTAAAACAGGTCAGCAGGTTCCTTCCCCACAGCCCCCTCCTGCTGCACGAAACACAGGCTTTTCTGGATGGTCCACAGCACACACAGAAACAAGCGTGCAAATCTCAGGGGGTTTCTGTGTTGTGTAACAGTTCAAACTCACCTCATATCCTGGATGAGAGAGATTCTAAGAGGTGACATGGCTGGACTTGTATCAGACTTTCGCCTTTCCGAATCAAGAAGTATTCCTAGATTCAGAAGAAAACAATTTCTTGTTAGCAGAAATCCATCTAAAGATTTTTAAATCAATACAAAAAAGAAGGTGGATTAACACCAATTTGCACTCCTGTGTTATTGGTGACTCTGTGAAGATACTGTACTGTATTTCCACTCCAAATGACACAAAAATCTAATATGCTACACAGATGGTTCTACAGACCAGCACACACTGAGCACCAACACATTAATGAGCTTAGATTCAGCTGAAATCGGTACGACATCAAATGGCTTAAGACATATAATAATCAAGTATTATTTTGTAAAGACTACTCTGCTTTCTTGCTGTGTAGTAACACTGACTGCCACTGCTGACACCAGAGGATAGTTTTAAATTTGCTGTACTCGGTACACCACACATCCTGTGCTTACTGAGCTATTACTGTGCATGCTCCTGTAACATCACTACTTTTTAAATACATTTTGAGGTTTCCAAGCAGTATTATTACTCTTATCCTTCAAATTCCACTCCAGAATGAAGTTATAGGTTAAATACAGTCCCTACCCTCAATCCTGAGCTAGAAAGCAGAGAACTGATTGTGACTTCATTCTGATATGCAAAACCACTACGAACTAAGTGACATTCAGGAGACCTTAAAGTTTCCAAATCTATGGTTTTGATTGCTTACAGGCTCTTGTGCATGTTACTAATGCTCAGCTCTTTGCTTACAGCAGCTTTAAATAAAAAATAAAAGGCACCCACGGCCTCCCCCAAACCTATTGTTCCAAATTTACACCCTATGCCCCCATCTGACACAAGAATTCATGTTTAAAAATTACATTAATAATCCTAGAAACATATTATCAGTAGATCTTATGTGCAATATTACTTCTACTGCAACACTTGATATAACAAAAATTTAAAACTATTTCTTCAGTTTATGTTTTTGTTTTAAGCAATAAGCCTCCTGTTCAGTTGTTTTTCAAGCCATAATGTAAAACTTCAGAGTGTACAGCACAATTTTATGTGCTTACACTTGTTTTCCACCCCCACCCATAACATCATTTGCCCTGGCAGTCATGCAGGGCCTGTGTGTCACATGGAGGATGATGTACCAGAGCAATCAATTTTAAAGCCTATCTCTGAAGCATCAGCTATTTCTGGTTTCTGACTACCATGGTAGTCACATCCCAGACCCAAACAAGTGAGCTCAATACAAACCAGTTTATTTTTCATAAAATATATTGAGACAACACACCAGGCCCATATTAAACCTGTAGCAGCCACAACACTTGATTCAGTTATATTGAGTGAAGGGTATTTCCACGGGAAAAAAACTCTGCATGGTATAAATCTGCAGGCAGCTCTTACTCAGAGCTTTTAATCATCTTCTTCCAGCAGATGCCAATCTTACCTGAGGTACTGAAGCTGCCTGATGTGGTTCTTCTCTGTCTGTTTTCTAGGTAATGTAACAGATGAGACCACAAAGCAGACTTTCCCTAAAATGAAAAAATATTAAAGAAATCACTATCAGCTGAATTAAAAAAAAAAAAAAAAAGTTTAAATCATCACTGAAAGTATCAGCCATGACAAAAACTTGGTTTAAAGATGTTTCTCCCTATAAACTCAATGGTAAAAAAGAAAAATAAATCACAAGGTGGAGGCGCTTGGGAGCTGTAAGGAGGCTGAGAAGGAAAAGCAAGAGTCAGACTATTGGGATCTAATGATTCTGGTAACAGGAAAAAGTCAATGGAACTTCTTTCCTCATAGTTCATTACCATGACAAGAAAACATCCCAAGGCTTGTAAAACACTGCGTGCAAGTGGAGTTTTAAATCTGAGGCTGTAACCTGTCCTGTGTGTCTCTCCCTGCCTGCCTCTCCAGCAGACAGGACAAGACATGGAGCCAGCCTGAGCAAGACACACCCAGGCCAAGTCCTGTTCCACTCAGGGTAATTCAGGGCTACGGACAAATGCTGCCCATTTTTAGAATCTCAAAAGATTCCCCTCAATTTCATCAGGCAATTCACCTGGATAATCATAAACACAGTAAGATATCCCAAAAATATAAGCAGGACAATGAAAGCTTATCAGCAAAAACACCCCAGGTTCTACACATTGTAAAACCAACTTAAAAGTTAGAATTTGGGATGCAGTATTTAGGTCAAGATAAATCCATCAAATGATGTTAAAAGGTGCACCTTGCTCGTTACGTTGCTTTCTTAAACCCCTGGTGGCTTAAAGCAGAGAGTGAGAAAATCTTTCACTGGGAAACTATAAAGATTCTTGGAGTCATCATAAAATATTTCACATAATAAACCAGAAGATTGCAAACCTGTAGAAAGGCAGCAGTAAGCAAACAGGGGCTCTCCAGCACATCAACTGGAATTACTTACAGATAATAAGTATTACTTATCATCTTCCTAAATTATTGTATTAACCTGAGATCCCAGTAAAGATCTAGCAATTCTGCATTTCAGAAAAGCTGTCATATTATAAGGCCATATTTTTAGTTACAGCTTTGTGCAGAAAGAAACCATGACTGTAAAGCAACAGTTCTCAATTCTGCGCTATCAATTTCATCTAAAATTATCTAAGTGCCTTCCCAGAAGTGCAGTAGTGATAGTTCATCTTTTAATTCATTTTTTTTTAAACTGCATTTAAAAATCTCTAACCATTTCCATCCTATAGCTCCCTACAGTTGACATAAAGAACTATTGACCATAAGGGATTATTCCAGAAGTGGCATGCCTCCAGAAGAATAAATCCTAGAGTGTCTGTAACATCTGTGCTGACAGAAATCTATTAAAAATATGCATTCAGTGGTGAGGATATAAAAAATCCCTTGTGTCTTGTGTGTACCTGACAGATCTAACATGGAAAGCCAAAACTACAAGTCTTATTATAAACAGATAAAAAAGAGCATGAAAATATCAACCAGCAAAGAGTTACATCCAAAACTGCGCTTCTCCCAATAAACACACACATGCACACACAGTCTAGTGCTCAGCAACCAGCTGCCATGGCAAGGAGAACTGCAACAGATCACAGAAAGCAGCAACAAAGGATCCTGCAGCAAACCGATGTCAACAACCATGATGAATGTGAGAACTCATGCAGTGTCTGCCCGCTCCTTCACCACCGTGGAACTCTCCTTTAACTTCACCAAATAGCAATGATGATGCAAGCTGGATCTATAAGGGGAAGGAAGACAGCCTAAGGAAAGCAGTGGGACAGAGAATGGGCAAGGGAATAACCAAGGCCTTCTGAAAGTCCAGACTACTTCAGCCATTAGATCCTACATCACAGCTTCCCTGCATTGCTCGGGACAACGGAAGGCATGGATTCCCTTTGCACGTGGAAAAATCAGTAGGTAGCTAATGTAGGACTACTGAGGTTCATCAGCAGGGAAGAGGTAAAAGCAGGGATTGGTGGAAGGAAAGCCATCCTCATTACTATGGTCAGTTGAGAAAGAAGAGTCTTCCTTGGCTCATTATTGAAAAATAAAATCGATGTATGAAACAGCAGGCTTTTGCATATTTCATAAAGGCCAGAGCACACAGAGAACTGGTGGTGCTTTTTTTTTTTTTTTTTTTTTTTTTTTAAAACTCTGGATCATACGATAAGATACACTGCACTTCCTCCATCAGGCCTCTATTCTATTCCACCACTCTATTTATTCCACCATTCAGCACTGTTTGCCAACATCTGCAATCAATCCAAAGCATTAACCTTATGAAGGGTTGGCCGTCTGGTGGTCTGAAAGGCCCAAATCTGGGTTGAAGCAGAGTATACTGATGCTCTGTCTTCTAAGACGAAAGCAGTACAGCTTCTATCCTAAGTGATATACAAGAGGGAAGGGAGAGAATCACATGATAAATCTTCACATAGAAAACTGTTGTCTAGTTTGAAGGAGAGCAGATTTAAACACTGGTGTTTGGGTGCTGGGAACAGAGATACTGGATTACAGTTGTCTGGATTGTGAACATATATTCTTTAAAAAAAAAAAAAGAAGTTATAATCTTCTCCATCCTTGCTATTCCTTTGTACAAGGGAGGAGTAAAGTTGGCAAATGCCCTCCAAACTCCATCTTGTCCCACAAGTGACTCCAAACAGAAGAGCACAACAAACAATTACTAATTTCATACAAAACCCCAACACCTCTAGCTAGTGATTTTGTAATCATAATTGAAGTAGCACTACATCACTCAGGAAGAACCAAAACAGCAAGACTTTTACTTTGAAGTACTAGATTATCCTTCAGGAAAACAATTCCCCCCTCCCACTGACAGCACCTTTAGGATATGCTGCCTTGTAGCCTATGCAACTTCATTAACAAAAATATTAAGAGCACAGCAACATTTTTTTTACCATCCTATTAAAAAAAATCCCACCAAAACCCATGAAACCAAATGAAAACCCCGGGTTAAATGGAGAGTCTTCCAAGAAGTCACCTACGGAACACATCTATGGGTACACTTTCACATATCCCACAACATGGAGACAGACGGGGGGCAGGAACTGACATAAAAAAGACTGGGGGACACACGAGTTATTTCAACACATCTACAGACACACTAAAGGTGTCCTCTGAAGGCAGAGAGAGGAAGAGCACAACACAACTTTAGGAAAGTGTGCTCTGCAATGTACAGGAATATTTATTTCTCACCTGTTTGACTTGCAGACCGTGGCTCCATATCCTTTCTAAGAGGTCACACAGACTGGCGATCAGGGTGTTCTCTTCCACTCCTGTGATATTCACTTCACCATGACCAAGCTCCACAGCTTCTCGACCCATTTTCTCAACCAACATCCTCTTAGTCTCAAAAAGGACAAGGCAAAAGAGAGGTAAGTCTCTCCCAGGAATTTCCAAGATCACTTAACACTTTTTAAACAACCAGCAATGAAGCACATGATAACAAAGACTTGGCAAAAAAACCTGGTTGTACTGGTTGGTATTTCTGGCACTAGTGCGGAACTGCTCTTCTTTGATCCCTGGTTTTCAAGCCAGGACAGCACCAGTGCTGATCTTCTGTTTTTCTCAAAAAGGGTTTCCAAACAGGCACATCATCCTCCACAGAGTAATCCCAACAAAGGGCACAGCAGGTCACACATTGACAAGCTGGGTGCCCAGCAGCTAGGCCAAGAAACACAGATCTTGGGTGGTTTTGAAGCCTGGTGAGTGCTGCATGCACTCCCCAGGGGCAGGAGACTTTGTCCACCTCCTCCCAGGGGAGGTGAATGCACCCAAGTGCTTCCAAGTAGCACGGGTATGTCATTCCTGGGAGATGCTGTTCTGCCAGAAGGGCATTTAGATTAAACCAAACCCATTCTGGAATGCACCTCTTCAGTTTCTCCGGGAGCCACAACCTCCTAAACTGTGCACCATTTCATAATGGTCAACAAAGCTTTCACCAGCTCTTAAAGTACAGTCTTCCAGTCCCATTATATTTATCATACAGCCAGCTGGAGGAAAAAAGGGTGAGGGAATCAGTTCCACTCGTCTCTTATACATTTTTTCATCTTTGTTGCTATTCTAGACTCGCTTTCAAATGAATAATACTCCTTTAAGCACCTCTGCACAGTCTTGGCTGAGAATAAGAAGTCCAAGTTAGTCCCTAGCTGCTTCTCCCCCTCACCCACTCCAGCAATTTCTCACTGTGAAAGAGCCAAGTCTATCTTCAAGAATTTTCACCACCTATTGAGCCTCTATTAAGGGATGGGGATTATTTGGACAGTTCCATAAAGTGAAATCACAAGTGGATGCACATATTAAATCAATTTTTACAGGAAGTTGTATGTAATTGCTATAGTACCTCCACTGACTTTAAGCAAGAATGTGTCTATTTCATAATTATTCTCTTTGCTGCATTTTCATAAATATTAACATTTATTACAGATTAATATGTTGTCAAATATATACTGGTGAAGCGTGCCTACAAATTAATGCCAAATTTCTTTGTTCAGTGCTTAAAAACTTATGCCTCAGAAATTTATTAATTCCTTTAGTTATGAGAAAAGCTGCTGTATTTTCACCACAACCCCATATTTGGACTATTCACTCCTGTTGAAGTAGTACTGTCTCATTAGTTATAACTGAAATGAGCTATAATAGACTTGGGCAGCAGGATGGTAAAGACCCTTCAGAATATTCAATCTCTATCATAAATCTGCTTGATAAAGTTTCTGCTCCTTGCAGAATTTCTGAACACATTATCTCTTCATTCATTTCTCACCACCATATAAAAATCCTTACAGGGATAAAGCAGAAACAAATGGCAGAAAAGTGGGGGGTTTGAACATACTGGATACAAAATGGTCCAGAAAGGATGGATATGAGGTGCAAGAGAGCAGAATTATTCTCTGTATTACCTTATTTCGGCATTCCTTCAACAAGCCTTCTACAAACTTCCAGTTTGTTTGTGCAATTACTGATGGAGAGAGGTTAGAGAGTTTGGGCTGCCGAATGGTGCTGCCCAGATTCCTGGCTTCTTGGATGTACTTCTGGGTTGGGGGAGAAAATGGACAAACACAGACAAAAGTGCAAGTCAGACTAGCTGGCTGAGAGAAAAGGGTAAACTTATCCTTATAACCCACACCTCTGGAGTGAGGAGGAAAGGATCACATCCTCTTTCAGAAAAGGCCCTTTTTAATATCCAGCATTATTTAGGGCTGAGACACTTGAAGTATTTTTTCACCAGAGGTCAAATCCCCATTTATATCATCTATACAGTATTAGAACACATGCTGCTGAATTACAAAAACACAATACAAGCTGCCAAGGATATTAGATGCATAGAGATTCAACTACTCCCTCCACCACTGACAACTGTCTTGTTATTTTTTCATTTAAATGAAAATTTGCAAAAACTACCCAGACCAAGACTATTCAAGCGGCAGACTGGTCTACATGGGGGCCTGCAAGAAAACTTTGCTCTCTCAGGAAGCAGCTGCAAAATGCAAATGATAACAACATCTCTCAGCTGTGAACCAGCTGCATTTTTGAGGGACATCATTTCCTGAACCCACTCTACTTGAAAGAGCTCTTCTGCTCCTATTACTGCCATCAAGGAGTTGCCATTGTTTTCACCCCAGAGACAAGAGTGATATGACAAATGCTTTGGAAGCCAGGTGATCACAGGTTGGTTGGGGCACAGCTGAGAATTAGTGATAGAGAGAAAGTCCTGTACAGGCACTGATGGAATACTCAGGATTAGTACACATTTCAAATTAACAGGAAACCTCTCTAGCTTACATTGAAATAATGACCAACTGAAATGTCAGTGAATAGATTTGTCAAACACAACAAAGAGGGAAAACCCCACCTTCTCCACTGACCTTGCAGTAAAGAGCTATGATATATACATTTAATTATGCATCTTTATCCAGAACTATGATTACAGTCATATTGTGCATTGGACATACCAGATAATGCTCTGACACAGATTTTATAGAGGGCATGAAGGGCCAATCATGCTGGTCCCAGTCTAAACATAACTGCAACTGAAGCTCTGACATGGAAAAGTCCAGGTGCTGGCAGGATAAGTTGGTAGCAAAAAGCCAAGCAGATATAAAGTGAAAGTGGTAAGCACATATGAAGTAATGAGAGCAAGCATGCAAAACAGAAAAGGAAAAGAGTGAAGACATAATACAATGCAGAACTCCCAAGCATTCAACATAAAAATAAATTCGTAAGTAATGAATCTGAAAGGAAAAAAGAAAAGATGGTGTTAAATCAGTGGATTGGTGTAAACTCTGCCCTCCACTGGGCACAAATGTTTGCAAGTAAAAAGTCTCAATTGCACAGATTTCTGTTGGCTGCCACAAAGCTTCAATTTGGTTAAAACTCTCAACGCTGCAGTTTGACACCTCCTGCTCAGCCTGACCCCAGTGCTCATCTCAGAAGAGCTCTCTCCCCACTCTCAAATTTATTTCGGAACTCTGAGGTTCACCCAGGAGAAGGGGTCAGCTTTCAATCACCATTATGTCATCAAAAAGGTACAGCACAAACCCCTAAAACACCAGCACCACTACCACTGGCACTTGGCACCCCCAGCTGAGCATGTATTTTAAAATACTTATTCCTCAGAAATTATTTGCCTTTTGCAACAAAATAACTCCTATAGGAAATGAACTTGTGAGGAATCAGTTAAAAAACAAAACAAACAAAAAAAAACCCCAGAGACCAGAGGTAGAGTTTAGCCTTTGTAACTACCTAATTGATAGCTCAGAAGTTTACATGCTTTAACAATTGTGTTGTTTAGCACAATGATGAGGTTAGAAATCAACTACTATTCATTTCTGTTACTTCTAAGTAAAAAGCACTTTAGAGTTATCTGAGCATATAGAACATGTCAAAGCCAGAAACTACTCGTAGAGGTTTTTTATTATGCAGACATTTTTCTGTTACATGGTTATGGATGACAGAGATGACACTATAATTCAACAAAATTTTAACAAACCAGTATGTAAATTCCAGAAATGAGTACACTAGGAAGGCAATTAAATTCATCACTACCATAAAAGGATGAACTGAACAAACACACTTGAGTTTCACAACACTATCCTAACAGACACAAGACTACTACTACAATAAAATTCAAAATTAAGCTTTTCTAAGGACATTTAACAAGGCAAGAGAATATTGTTTTCAATGAACAACATGCACCTAAACAAAAGCAAAACTCTGGGGTTACTAAACAAACAAAAAACCTCTATTATTTTGAGCCAGACTATTCTTGGAATTACCCATAAATCAACACCTGGTGTAACAGTTTGCAGTCTGTACCATATGAATCCAAAACTGTACTGTAATTAGTTCACTTCACCCAGATCTTTCAAAACCACTTCACCACAAAGAATAACTGTGTCAGCTGCAGGAGCAGTGGTGAGAGGTGTTTATCAGCTCAGAAGGTGGGTAAATCAGCATCAGACTGTGCTGTGTAAAAACAGGCAGACACAAACGTGACAGTAGGGGTGGGCTGCACATTCTCACCTTAGCAATGAGGTTGTCTGTCAGTTTGTCACCTTAAGACTTTTTTTATGGTCTACAGAAGACACTTAGGCAACTCCAAAAGGCAGTGCTCCTGATTTTAGGATGAAATTAATCCCTCTCTAGAGGTGGGTATCTTTCCTCCATCAAATACACAAAAGAAGCACAGGATGACTAAGTTATTTAGAGATGGGAAATAGATGGCCGAAAACTATTAATTCCCCTCTTCTCACTCATCCCCTTTAAAAGAAAAAAAGCCAGAACAACTTGAAATCATGTGATTATATTTTCAGAGAACTCTCCTATATGTGGGATGAAATAATTTTGTCCCGAGAGGGGGAAAGAATGACATAATTTTTATAATAAGAAAACTAAGTATTTTTGGTCTGCTACTTCATTTGTATTAAACACACTTAAGGAAGAGCAGACAAGAACTGCAAGTAACTGTCTAGACATTTCATAAAGGTTGCAGAGCGTTTTTCAGGCCATTAGGAAAGAAAAAAGTCAGATCTCTAGAGCTGAGCAATTTTCACCTCTCTCTGGTCATTGTCCAGGCGCAGGTGCTCTGTGTGTTGCTTCTGTCTGTCCTTCCGCCTCCACTGAGCAGGAGCATTCCTCTTTGTCCACCTACACATGGGGGAATATCATTAACCAAATGTCAGGAGTCAGCTGAAGGGCAGAGGCAGTAAGAGGTTTCCAGCTTATTCTATACTGAACATGTTTACATCAATTACATCAGCCAAAGCGCAGCTGCAAATACACACCAAGAATCTCTGGAGAAGAATCCAATATTGGGCAACCAAAATATTTTAGAGTATTAGATCACATACACTTGCTTTGTATTTTTCCTTTTTTTTTTTTTAATTCCAGGGACAATTTAAGCCTTGGTCCTCCTCCTTCAAAGTTTTTATAACAAAATACTCTAAAATATTTGCTAGCTCCTACCTGGGATCAAATAAGGGGATCTGCTTTTATACTGACAATAATTGTAAGTAACTCAAAGTACACCAGCTATCATCTCAAACAGAAGATGGTTTTCTTAAGTAAATTTGCTTCAAGAGGCCCAGACTTAAAAAAAGAAAATAAACCCCAGATACAGCAAAAACGCCACCCCACACATCTCACCCACATCATCTGATCTGCTCCCCCTTGAAAAAAACAAACCCAAAACTGACTTTGCTTTCTAATATCTCTGCTTTAGTGCCATTCTATAGATCTTGCCAAGACTCAGCACCTGTTGCCTTAGCTTACTCACTTGTTGCTTGCTGGGCCGGTGGATAAAACGTCAGACTGAAGCTTAGGAAAAAATCCAAGCTCATACTTCCCTTGTCCAATTTTCATGTCCAGCAAGTGTGGGTGAACTGCAGTGTGATCTATTTTTGCCAGCCTTAATTCAATAGACTTCTCTGAAATAGTAAGTAAGTTAATTTTTTTAAAGGTATTTTAATCAGACATATATCTATAATCACATATCTTCAGCTAAAAGCAGATGTCAAATTAAAGGAAGAGGTGGAAGGTTCTTACTGATTTCAACAGGGACATTAGTCCAAGAACGTTTCTGACATCAAAGAATGCCACCAAAAGGAGAAAAATGTTTATCTTCTTAAGCTCAAACATCTTTCTCACACAAAGCATGCAGAACACAGCTGAGTTCTACTTTACATTAATTTCATCTCACATCTCAACTTCATAGCAAGCATTTAATCCCCTATTTAAGCTTTACACCTCTATTTTGGTCTTTTTTTTTTTTTTTAAGGTTTCAAAGCATGAAACATTACTTAATCTAATGTCTACAACCAACAGCACTGACCAGTTGCACTAATTGTCAAGCAAGTGCCTCGTGGCCCTTACCAGCCTCATCAATGGTTGTGCACTTTTGATACATAGATGTGCGCAGAGTTGGTGTCCTGACGTTCAGCAGCCTAATTTTATCCACCCTAGAATCAAAAACTCTCAAAACAGGGTCTTTGTCATCTTCATCATGGCACATAATCTTGTTGTCAATAAAGGATGCAAACATTTGGGTCTCCAGGAATCTTGAGAGGAAAGGCAAGTAAGGTTCAGGCTGGTCGGACAAGAAAGAAGCCTAAGAGACAAGAAGAGATAAAAGTCTTTGGGGGTCTGCAAAGAGAGAGAGAGAGACATCCACCAGAAGCACCAAATTTTCTGATCAAGGATGTAGCAGAGTGCTTTGGTGCCACTTAAAGCCTGGTTTTATTATACACATCAATTCTATCCCCAAAACAGGCAGTCTATATGAAATTTTCAGCATCAGGACAATCACCTAGTATACAGCACAATAATTAGTACACCGTGATTTTAGCATTTCCTTAACCTTCTAAAAATTTCAAGAGAATCCCAGCAAACCACACCAACAGTACTGCAGGTGTGCACATTTGGTACTTTTGGCTGGGCTCACGGCTTGTGAAGTTGTTGGGAATCTTTTCACACAATTTGGTGGGAATCAGATGAGTGTTTTAGCAGACAGTGCTGCAACATTCGTCTTCATCCACGTGAACTCTCTGCTGACAAACACCTCATCTCCAGCAGAGAAGACAGTGCAAAACTGGGTCTTATATTTCTCTACAAAAGAGCTAGGAATACATTTGGTACACATGTACATAAGCATTATTTGGGGTCACTACTTCATTCATTAATATATTTGGTGACTCCTCTGGTTAAAAGTCAGTTTCCACTAGTAATATTTAACCTTTCTGTAGAGGTTAGCCCTAAAGTGTGGCTTTCTAAGCTACTTTTCTAGAGCAAGCTGTATTTTTCTACAGTATCCTTAAAAGAGTATCTCTCCAAGTCTGTATTTGTACATATTTTTCCACATAATACCTAAGATGTGACTTTTTTTGAGAACACTGAAATTTAAGGAAGAAATTACCATTCTGACAGCATTGTTTTACATTTGATGGCCCAGTACACAAAGCCTTATGTTTGAATACTGTTTTACCTTTTACATTGACCTATCTTCTTATCACAACTTACTTTATCGAAGTTTTGCATCTGTTCTCTGTTTGTAAACCAGGATTCCTTGTCCTGACTGGGCTGAATGACAAACACTTCATAATCTGCAAACATTTGTGTAAAGCGGTTGGCAAAAACCTCCCGGATCTGAATGTTCAGCTGGTAAATCTTGAATTCTTCTTCATCACACTGAATTTTAAGATCCTTTTTGCTACTGGTCTCCTCTCGCACCTCCAGCTGAAAAAGTAAGGGAACACACAAATAATTTGTATTGATGATTTGTCAGGTATTCCAGCCATACAAGATTTTAATCTCCCACTCAGCTGCTGCTCTTCAAGTCAACATTTCAGTAAGTTAAAAATACTTACTGTTTCAACCACTGCAATAAAACAGCAAAATCAAAAAAATCTAGACAGAAACCTTTGCCTAGAAAATTTTAATTTTCATAACAAACCAAAACTTACTTCAGTACCGTTTGCACCAGATATGTTTTAAATTTTAAAAGGGTAAATAACAACCATATACATGCCCACGTATGTCACAGACTTAATTTACTTTCTTTTACCCTTCAATCACCTACATAGGCTTTTTAGAGGATCTTACTACCCCTAAAAATTTGCACATTAGGCAAATCCATACCTGGTGTCAAACAAGCCCAGGTTTAGAACTGATAAATACAGACCAGCTTTCAAATGAAGACAGAAAGGCACAGTAACAAGAAGATGTGCATGTCTAGTAGCCAACTCCCTGTAGCCTAAGCCCTTAGAAGTGTAATTCACAATTCCCCACTACACACCTCAGAGTAATCTTTAAGAAAAGAAAATGCATTTTCAGTTAATATGTGAGCTAAAATTTATGAAAGAAGCAGTAAAATTGATATATTCAATTCACAGAGGGGAAAAAAAAAAAATCACCAACAGTGACAGTGTTCATTCCACAAAGGCTCAAAGAACCCACAGTGGTCTTTCAGGTAGTATATTTTATAAACAAAGGGCCACAATTTATTCTTTGTTTCACAATTCTAATCACTCAAAAAACCCAATCAGGATCACCATGAGCTGTGCATGTCCACTTGCCGGGAATCAGACACTCATGCACTCTACAACATTAACCAGAAAAAAGCATCGCAGTATTCCTATGGCACATATATTACATATAAGCAAAATTATATATATTCTACACAGAACAAAAAAGATACCTATAGAAACCAAGACTGGATGCAAACTTCAGGACTATCTAGATGCCAGTTTTAGCCACTTAAGTATTAAAAAGTGGTGCCAATTTAGAATAGATCTTAAAACCAAGAATAAACAAGGCAAAGTGCTATTTTAAAATACATTATCTTGGCAAAGAAACACTTGGAAAACAACAAAGGTTTTCCTAGATGCTGCAGGGTTAAATCCCATTCCCTCTCTTCCCTAAGCTTGTCCTTGTCTCTACAGGTGCTCTCAAGGTTTGTGAACATGTTGACAGAGAGTTCTTCCTATTGAAGACAAACACACAGCATCTTCGGACCATGACTTCAGACCATCTGCCACTGCAGGACCAGAGAGAGTGCAGATCATTTCATATCTCACCTTTTCTAGACTCACACCTGTTCTTTTAACAAGTGCTTGGAGTCTTGCAATAGTCTCATTTTCCTTTAGCAGCTCATAGGAATTCAGAGGTGATCCTGCTATGTTCCCGTTTCTTTTATCAGAAACCAGGTCACATGCTCTGAGGCTCTTCATCTTGGAGGCACTTTCACTGCAGTGCAGGTTTCCCTCAGGTGGAATTCCAAAAGCCATCAGTATCTCTGAAATTTCCTGAATGAACTCAAGTTTATTTGGAAACTGGGGTAGGTCTTCTGGCAGCTCAATGAAATGGTTGTCTACATCCACAAAGCACAGGTTAGCCTGGAATTTAATTTAGAACACCATTAGGACGCCATTACAACATCACTAAGCACATTATTAATCTTTAGGATTCGTTCTTATTTAAAGATTCAAATACATTTGCATTTGTTTGCTTATTTTGTAAAACAGACTTGCCCCAAATATAACTGAACTGGTTGGTTGGCTTTGAAGAATACAACACAAGACTTGTATATTCAGGTCTTTTAAGGAGGTAACTGAGAAAGAAAACTCATTTTAAAGACATTTACTATATACAAAATAGATTATAACATAAATTAGGTACAGATGTGTGGTTTTTTCATACATGTACAGCTAAATTTTAACTACAGGGTATCTGCAATTCTATTTTAGATATGTTTATATGTAAGCAGGTGACTGCCTGATGCTCAGATTATCAGTCCACTTCTCTAAAAGATTTAGCAAATTCCAATCTGAAAGGTGTGCAGATACTGCAGAAGTGCAATGAAGTCTTCTCTTTTTCTGTAAGCAACCTGACAACTAAGGCAATTCTTTGAATGAGCAAGTTTGTTTCCAAGGGGAAAAATGAAACTAACTAGTTTCCATTCTCTGTTCCAATCTCCAACTCCTTTACCACCAAAAAAGACCAAGGTGGGGCAAAGAAAAAGAGAAGAAAAACCACTTATGTGGCTTCCACAGCAAGATCAAAAGAAGCTCTGCATCTTTCAAGGTTTACCTCACTCTTCATTTGGCAAGGGGGAAGGTTCCCCTTTTGGCTTCTGCATTGCAAAATCTGTATCTAATGGTTTCAAGACATTACATAACTTACACACATCACAGCAAGAACCCCAATCATGTGCAATCTGCCTGGAAAGTTAAGAACAGAGAAGTAACTTTGCTCTCCTGTAGAAGCATTTCAGTTTCTCTTCACTGCAGAATTAACATGGACTGTCACTATTCTGTTTAACCTTCTCTATACAAAATTCACTCAGATTATGGGGTACTTTCAATCTAACTGCATTGCATTATCCTAGGAGCCACACTTGAACTCGGGTCTCACTGCAGCTTTGCAGCAAAAACACTTATCAGGTCTATGAGAACTAACAGATCTCCAGTTATTTCCTATGATTCTATAAGCGCAGAAAGATGAAAGCACCACCACAATTTAAATGGAAAGAAAGAATCAGAAGAGCTCAACCTCACACAGAATGAATGGTGAATGAACCCACAAATCAGAGCCACAAGCAGTAAGGGCAAAGGAGTTCTAGTAGGAATTTGCTGGGGGACTGACTACAAGTAGACTAGAATAAGCTGTGCCTGTCAAGACCTGTCCCATTAAAGTAAACTGTTGTGAAAACATACATTTAGTACTTGTGACAGGTTTCTATAGAACAGAGTTAGGGTGTCAATTCCCCTTAGAACACAAGTATCTTATTGAGCTTCAACATTTAAATTGAAAAAAGAATTCTTAAAGCAGAACTCCACTGGACATATTGCACTAGCTTGCACAGAACTAGTCCAATTCATGCTCTGCTACATTACCCATAGTTACAAAAGTAAGCTTAACTCCAGTTCTCTATTTCCTAATGTTCTAACATTTTAATATGGGGATTGATTTCTTATGCTCAAAGCAATGCATATAAAACAGTTTAATATCTCTTGTATAGATTCATTACTGGAAATGAAATCACACATTGAACTAAGTGTTGCAAAAGAATCCAAGGTCAATGAAAAAAATTAACACATTGATTCTCAAACAGCTTCTAGAGCACCTTAGAAAAAGTTTTTCTTTTTATGCAGGGCAGGTGTGACTGCTGAAATTTCCCTAATATCAGCACTGCTGCAAGGCAGCAGATGGTGTGTGTGCCCACCAAGCAAGGCAGCCCAGGGCTGGGCTGGGCATGCACTCAGTGTGCTCCTGGTTCCCATTCACGCAGCACTCAAAGGGACATCGTGTGCACAACAATTCTCGTGCTTCAGGCAAGCACCTGAATTCAGGAGCTTCAAGACTCCCACTCTACCCATGGTTCTGTGACAATCAGAAGTCAAGTCAGCTGGTATTTGTCAGAAACACTGTAAGCACTTCAAGACAGGAGAGAAATAAAGCTTTGAAACCAGGCACAATGCCTACCAATCAGTGCTGAGGGAGAAACAAAAAGCATTGAATTTGCCTCAAGCAGTCTGCAAAATGGCAAGACAGACTCAATAAGAAACTCTTCAAACTGTTTAATTGTATTACTTCCTTTTACAACTTTCTTTAATTGATGCCATTCAACTTTCCTTCCTTTTTGGATCAGATTCTGAAAAAAACATCACTCTTGGTTAATAAGCTTGGTTGTACCCACAAAGCACTTGGCCAAAATGGAATCAAACATGAACCTTACCAGTGTAGAAATTATAATCTTCACACTGAAATTAAACTTCTTGCCAATGGGAGAAAAAGCCAAATTTAATGCTTGCTAAAATTGCATATAAATATCTGGGCTAACACCGCGTTAATTCTTCCAATAGGTGAATTTCCCTTCTGCAGGGTTCCTCTCTAAGAGCAATACACACAATTTAAACAGTCTGAGCTACTAATGACTGCTTATCATGCAACTTGCTATTACATTTCCCAGAAACTGGCCTATATGGAAACATTAAAAAAAAAGTCAGTGTGCAGCAATACTCCAAACAGAGTGTAAAGAATACTTTCAGGGACACTATGCAGTTATCCAGTGCTCGGTTAATAACACATAAAATAGAGGACCACCCAGAGCAGCATAAGCAAAGATTTTAGCCTCTCTTAACTCAGGGAAGCGGAGGTCATCCTCAAGAACTGCATACACGTTTCTGAAAAGGCCATGTTCCTCAGGGAAACATGGGAACCTGTTTCCCTGGCAATGGCAAAAACATCTCAATGCACAAGTCCTTCCAGAGGTACCAAAACTACATTTTTCTGTAAAAATGAAATCTGAAATAAACAGACCACCAGAAGCAGACACCAGAACAGTAAATCTCACTATGCTGCTACACTCTAGATCCAACAGAATGGAATACCAGTAAGGATAGAGGGGTCCCCTCCTTAAAAATTAAGAAAAATTACAAGGCACTTATTATTTATGAAATCATGGTCATCCAAAGCATTTTGCATGCTAGGAACTGGGCAAGTACACAAAGCAAAAAAAAATAAAGGAGTTCTTTGGCCACAAGGGTTTAGTTGTTTTGTCTCTGGAGGCAGCACAGTTGAGTGGGCTGTGAATAGCTGACAGCTCTGTATGTGAATACACTGATTATTATTTCACACACACCAACCTAAAATGATATAAAGACAAGATACTTGGCAACATGTGTAAGGGATATAACTGAAAGAGCATCCTTAAGTTAGTTACTTGGTACTTCAGGTCTCTAGAACAGCCAAATATTCATTTATCTGTTGCTCAGATATCAGTTTTCTGATCAAAAGAAAACCCCAAAACAGTTACACACCACTTCACTTCAATAGCAGATTGAGGGACACATTACATCACCTACAATAAAATGTTCTCCTGAGACACTACACTGCAGAACAAGGATGTCATATCCTAATTTAAAAACTTGTCCTTCCCATAAACTTTTATCATCCCGAATAATAGGGTGTCCAGGTGAAAGTCTTACAAACCTTAGAAATGGGGATCTAAGCAAATCAGGGTTCATGTATCTGGTGCCACTGCCTGGTTCCTTGAAGCCAACAGCACCACTTTCCATGAGGTTAGTAGGACTACACCCACCCATTCCAAAGCCAAAGGACAACTGCAATTCTTTAGTTTGACCTCCAAGACAATAAGGGCCAAAGCCCCACACAGATCTAGCAGGGCCAGCATCAAGCCCATATCCTTCCTTTCAGCTCTGTTCAAAACTACAGAAAGAAATTATTCACGTTCTGCTTGAATACAGCACTGAAAGACTAAATCCCATTCATCTACAGCCTGTATCATCTTTGTGCATTTGGCCCCAACCTTGCAAATGACCACCCACTTCACACAACACACAGAGAACATGGATGTGCAACTTTATACACACATGGCTGACTTGGGGGAAGTGTGTCTACAGTGGTCCTACATTCTGAAGGATGCTCCTGTACCACTCCTGCAAGCAAATGGTGACCTTCTACACTCACTCTCAGCACTGCTGTCCTTCATGGCAACGCAGAATCTGTGACTGAGAACAGCTTACAGCTCAAAGCCATTGCAGCTTTCAGAAACTCCTCAGGTGGCTGTTCACACTGGAGTACAAGAAAATATAAAACTGAGGTCTGTCAATAAATTTGAAGTATTAGCAAGGATCAAACCACCAGCAGATAGCCTGAGAATGCATACAAAGCAGTGATTATCTTTAAATAATTATCTTGGTCTAATGTGTTAGCATCAGGATGAAAAAAGGCTTTTCAGGAGACCTTTCTTACCTTCTGAAACAACGTACAAAAATAAAAACCCACAAAATTTTGTTCAGGTTTAGCATTGAATCACATCCTTTTAATGGTTGAAATAAAAACACTGAGAATATATATAATCTGTCTTATACTAGCAGAGAAAACGCATTTTAGGTTTTAAAGTCTTTCAACTTTCTAAAAGGAAAAGCTATTGCCCAAGACCCTTGGGATCACTTCACTGAAAACAGGCTTTTTAATGAGATACTAATTTGTTTGATTTTACCAGTGCTGGAAACTCAACATTGCTTTTTTCCACTGAAAATAATTTCAATTTCTACCATTCTCCTAAATCAGAGAGGCAAGATACACATGCAAATCCAGCAGCATGAAATGGTCTGGATTAACTTGCTTGTTAAAAATTTATTGCTGTAGCACTGCAGAAGTTTTTTTAGAAGGAAATGCAAAGACACATCAAAAAAACCAATCTTACTTTAGTGTTGCTAGGTTTGTGACCTGCGAGTAAGCTGCTAAAACCACTTTTATGGATCAGTTGTACTGATAAACAAACCACATTTTTGCCAGCAACACCTGAAACAGCTACATGTTCTTCCCTTCCCCTCTGACATCTGCAGCACCTTATTCTAGCACAGCTTCTCCCATGCCCTCCCCTTCTCTTCTGGGTTCCTCACAAGCCTCTGATGCAGCTGCCAGGGAAACCACAAGGATGCTCAGGCACACACAGAGCCCTAAGCAAGGCAGCAACACCTGTGAGAACAAGCACTCTACTGCTGACATGCACAAGAAACTCAACTCCACACTAAACCTCAGCATTTCCTAGTTTTACTGGGCCACAGAGAGTCAGCTCTTCAGGTCATTGGTGGTCTTCAATGAATTCTCCATCAGGGACTGTTTCCTGATGTTCCCAAAGAGTAACCTAAAATCGAATTTTATACTAACACAACTTTTTTGTTGAAGATTTTAATCATCATCTGATACAAGCATTAACTTCTAGGATACAGTCAGATTTCCATGCTCACATGGTAAAGCATTCTCTGGAAACACCAGATGTGACCCAAACATGGGAGGCTGCCACCAAAATAACCTTTAGGGCATATGTGTGCAAGACTTACACCAAGCCAAACCTAACTGAGTTGGGACAGACTGTATTTTCACATTATTAGCCTGAAAGTATTAGCCTAAAACACTTTGAGCAAAACAAATCAGTCTTTTTAAAACCCCGTTATAAAACCACAATTAAGAAGTCTCCAGTGACACTGAGGTATCCATGCTGTGCTAGACACCAATATTATTTTCTTCCACAATGCCCTTCAACTGAGAAGCACTAACTAGATTTTCTCCCAAAGCTCACCCCTTTGGCCCCTACCTAAATCAGATACTGCTTTCTTTAACAGCAGCTGTCCCACACATCCACATAAATAGATTAGGAAGAGAGATGCAGCTTAGGCAGTTTCAAGACAAAGAAAAAAAATTTTTTGCAGAACTCAGAATAAATTACAACACAGAACAGCTCTTTGTATACCTTTTGTGATAAGTGAGGAAAATTCTGACATCAGGAGCCTAGAGGAGCTCCTCATATAACCCTGATGAGCTCATAAAGGTTGATATACATTCCAAACTTTAGAGATAAGCAACGTTAAATATTAATATCCCCTCTGATACTGATGATAAATTTGTCTTTATTGAAGCACAAATAATGGAATCCATATGCCCTGTTCTACTGTTCTACAACAACACATCATTCACGTTCCTTGGCAGTTTTTGTTTGCTGTTCTATAGGGGGTTGCTTGGGTTTCCTTTTTGGTTAGCTGAGTTTTATTAAGCAAACTCCCTCCAATGAAAACCTCAACAATAGTGAGCTCCTGTTCTTCCCAGTCTACTTAACATCTTGAACAAACAAATCTATGGACACAGGATAACTTTTTAGTTATTTACTAAGACTGTTGACTCCTATGCCACAGCTACATCTCCAGCCTGCAATGCAAAGGACAGCTCACAAGAAACCTTACTCAGCACCCAAGGGGATTTCTCAGACTAGGTCAAACTCATCGTGTACAAAGTTTTAAGAGCCCACTCTTCAAATAAGAAAGAGAAAAGTTGAAACTTCGGAAGGACAAGGAAGTCTGGCAGCAAATTCCACCACATGGGCACGTTGCTGCTGCTTTCTGTCCTGTCTGTCCTCCCCTCCCAGACAATTCTTATCTCTGTAAGATATTATCAAAAAATCTACTCCTCCACCTTCATAAAAGGCTACCTGTAAAACAAAATGTAAATTGAGGTGTCAGATTACTTTTTAATAGTACTTGGATTTCGTTTCAAACATCTAAAAATAGATCAACTGCCTTACTTTAAACCTCCAAAATAAGCTGATAAATCTCTTCAAAAACTATTTACGTTTTAAATAATTGAAGGACCTATTTGAAATTAAAATATGTTCGTCTATATATTTGGAAGTATTACAGTGATTTTAAAATGAGGAAGTTCTTTACAAAAGGAGGACAGTCTTTTAGAAGCTTGTGGTAACAGTGAAAACATCCATGGTGCATATTAACATGCATATCCACACATGCATTTTATTTCACCAGCTATTCTTTCTAAAAAGTGTACTAACCATATTAATTAGGCCTGTCAGTACAGCCAAAATTCTGAAAAAATAGTAAACCAAAGCAATAGACTGTTGTTTTCACGGCAAGAACATACAATACTCTGTTATTAATTATGTCAGTGGGAAAAAAAAAAAAAAGAGGGAGACAATAAAGAAATCAAGAGACTAAACACTTTAGTTTTCATAGAAAAAAATAACACAGTTTGAAAAAAAAAGTTTTACTTTGAACTTGCCAGGAAAAACAAATGAAAACTACCAGCATATGGATTTGAGAAAAAGAGCAATGTTGGCATGGAGACCAGACTGGAGGTTCACAAAAATATCTTGTCTTTAATTTCACGCAGATTTTTTAAAAAGGAAGGTTTTTTGTGTCAAGCTATGCTGCAGCACTGCCTGATAACGAAAACAAAAACCACCACCACAAAACCCTGTGCCTGCCACGCTTCTGCTTTCCCAGAAATGCAAACGGTAATAGAAGAAAACCCACAGTCAGAGAAAAAGGCAGAGGTTAGAGAATCCTACCAGGGCCTGTAAGTAGGGTGTTTCCCATGATTTACACAGTTCCTCCCCTGCAAAGTTACACCTACAAGTAAGCAGATCATAGCAGGGGCCAGACACTTCCTCTGCAGCCTTGGGTAGTGCTCACCTTAGGCACTTTTGGTCCCCTAATCCTCACAAGCAGCTCTTAAAACTCTCTTGGCGCATCCCTACAAGGTGTGTTTGTGAAGTGAGCAGGGAGACAAAATAAATAAAAACAACCTCTAAGCAGTCTGAATGTAGTCCCAGCCCCATGTATGAGTTGCAGAACCTTTAGAGACCATTTCCTTCTCCTTTACACAGGGGCTGCTGCTCCCAGGGCTCCTCAGCACTACTCCAACAGGCAGCAGTTTGCTCAAGTACACGCTGACATTTTGCTGCAGACTGAAGCAGGCATTCTAGGAGAAAATCTGAAATGGTTTTGTGCAGACACCTGGCAGGCTGGGTCCATGCAAGCCAACCCCAAGAGAGAAATCCAGGGCAGGGAAACCCAGCCTAACCCCACAGAGCCAGAAACCAGAACAGCACTGATGCCAGTCGAGCTCTGCTCACTCACCACCCACAACCTTTTGGCCACAGCTGGGGAATTCACACTGCATTTCCTTGCAGTTACTAGCATTATGAGGATAATTTTTCCAGCACAAAAATGTTCCTTCTGTAACCCCGATGCATCAATTCCTGTAAAATTACAGTTGAATTCTATCAGAGCATACGATTTCAAAGGCAGGGCTCTATCTATTTCACCAGATTTTTGTCAGCATCTTCAAGAAATAAAGACCTGTCCCAAACCAAAGCCAGCAAGAACTTGAAAATGGCTGTTACAATTAGCACTTGTGTTTTGGCTCATTTCTCACTTCCCTCATAGTCATGGACAATATTTAATCAATCAAGACAAGCTCCTCTCACCTCTTGAGGAAGTTCCAGCTTAGACCTATCATCCAGTCCATTAGAGTGCAAGCCCATGAGGTAAGGGACAGGAGCATCTAGAAAATGAAGGAGGGATGCTGGAAGGATAGGAACATACACATGCTGCCACTGAAATGGAAACATTAGTGCTGTGATGGTCTCTGCCACTGTCATCAGCCTCTGATAATCTGAAAAAGATCAAGAAAATTAAATTTTTTTTCACAAATACTTTTAAGTGAATTTAAATTAAAGAAATGAGAACTTGCTTGAAAACAGAAACCACAAAACCCAGTGCTAGCTGAGTGGCATCATAATGAAAACCCAGACCTGCACACCCAGCACATTTTGCTGAAACAACAAAGAGAGCTCAACCCAAAGTAGGTCATTCTACAAGTCATATGGAAATGAGCAAATTGAGCCTTAATGCATGCTAAGTCACTTTCTGCTACCTATACCAGGGTCACCAGGAACACCAGTTTGAATACAGAAGCAGTATTGTAATCAGCTAAGAAACACATCGGAAATAATTTCTTTTCTCTGTGCTCAGGGCTTTCTATGGAAGCCTTGGATGAAACCCAAGGCATCTGGTATCTCTCAGATAAACATTTTTTAAAAGAGTGTTTAAATGTCTATAAAGCATGCTGTATAGCAGCCAACCCAACAGTGTGACTGAAATAACTATGCAGAAAATGAAAAGGATTGGCTTCCTTTAGCCTTTGCAGTGTACAACCAAAGCGTCAGTTCAATGTAAAAACAACTCATGTCCTCCTAGAACTCAGAAGCAGTGTTAAATGTACCTGTGCAACACACCAAGAGACTTTTTTATTTAGCACTGGTGGCTAGAGCAATTCACATTGCTGGGCCAACATCTCACCCTCCTCATCTGTAACTGCAGAGTCATCTCTAAGGATTTTTGAAATCCCATAAAGGGGGAGGCAACACCAGATGTGTGTTCCAATACAGCTGCTGAAACACCCCGACTGCTTTCCAGCTGCCAGGCTGGAAAGGGTATAAAACACACTCCCACAACTAGGGCAATTCCTACCTTCAGTCAGGCTGTAAATATAGCACCAACTGGAGACATAAAATGCCTTTTCATGATACTGCAACAATATCCAATTCCAGCTAGGAAAGGGGAGGGAACAGGAGGAAGGCAAAAAGTCAGTAACCTTCATTAGGGTTTGGGGTATGTATGCCTTCTCCTTTCATGTTCATAAAACCACAGACACTGTGAAACTGGAAAAGGCACTTGAATGGACAGGCTCAGGTGCTGAGGTTTCTGAAGCTGTATACACTGTCACAGAGGGCAGATGAAAACTGCAAGAATAAGTTTTGCTCAAACACTCTAGAGTTAAACTTAACGGGGCACTTCCCAAGGTTATGGCTTTGATTCTACCCTTCAGGCAGCCTCCACTCAAACTTCAAACAGAGAAGGAAAAGGGCCAAGAAATTCAGATCTTGGCATTCTTGATTATTTTTGTTTGGGGAAAAAGTTGCAGAGTTTGGAGTCTGCAAGAGCCCCACAACCCAAGAGGAACTCAGCACAGGTTTTACTAACATCAGCCGTAATTCCGCAATTTAGGATTTTGATATTTTTCTTTTCAGATCAAGTTGTGCTGGTGGAAAAGGTTATTGCATGGACCTACCTGTCACTGCCTCACAGTAGACCTACTATGGAGTAGCCTTCAACCAAACCAGATGAGAACAGCTTCAAAAGGTTACAGTTTTTGCCAAAAGCTTATTTGGACTGAAACACCAATGAACATCACCAGCAACACTCCCCTATTCTGCCTGGACACCAGCTTCTGCCTACACATCTACATATGGGTTTGCAGCTTTAATCACAGCCTGACTGCAAAGAAGTGATGAATTAATGATGAGCTTTGGGAAGAAGAAGAAGATTCTTTTCCATACCCTATTTTCTTCAGTTTTAAAAAGAACTTTAAATGTAGCCATAGATACACAAACATTCCAGCTGGTTTGCATTCTGCTTGTTTATCTGGAAAAACAAGTCTCAGAATAGAAACAGTGTTTTCCTATTACACAAAACTCCCTGTCTAATCCTGCCGGATAATTTAAATACGACTTCTCCCTCTGTCATGAAGCTAACTTTGGTATTAGCCTTTCAAATTAATTACAAAGTAATATCAATAGTTCAGAATTTCTATCCACTGGGCAGCCACCTCCTGCCATGGAGCTATCTGCAAATACAGCTCTCTGATCGTGGATATCCACATGGCTTAAGCCATTCCCAACTATTTGGCCTGCCCAGTTGCAGCCTGCAAGTAACAGTGACTGCATTCTGCTGTTGGCAAAAGGCAAGAAGACTGCAAATATAAACCTAAACAACTCCTGTGTTTTCTTAAGTTATACCTACCCTGAGAGGGTATGGAGGGGGTTTTGGGTTTAAAGAAGAAGCAAGCAGCACAGTTCTCGTACCAAAGAATTGCAGAAGATTTACAAAGAACAACAACAAAAAGATTAAAAGAGTGAAGAAGCCTTTCAGCAGTGCTGTTGCTCTTGTCCTTGAAATCAAATGTGCTTTTTCTGATGTCAATGACGTGATCTTTTGGCCTTGTATTGTACACAAGCACTGGTAGGGAAATAATGACATATGACCAGGGCACTGTTAGATGGGAAAGTGCCTGACTGATCACTGAGCAAGGAAAAAAAAATCCATTACTTTTTTAATATGGCCACTTAAGAACACAGAAGAAGCATGATTTGTTATTCTAACCAACTGCTATAGATAAAATACATTATCTCTAAATGTGTATATGAGAAATTACACAGTAGTATTTATCTGTAAAAAATTTTTAAAAAAAAGAAATTGAGATGTCCTGTGCCTGGAAAAAGAGGAACAGGATGGGAAGAAGGTGGCAGCTCTAAGAACCATAATTCCACCTCTGCATTTTCACATTCTCTTCAGAGAGAAGTCTGTCAAGTGCCTACAGAAATCCTCTGACTCAGCCAAATTTAAAACAATTATATGATCCCATTTTGGAACATTTTTTTTCCTTTTAATCTTCCTACTTCACAGATCACAATGAAATACTGTTGTGTTTGTCAAGTAACTCACAAGTAACTTCAAAAAACCCTGTAACTGCAGTAAGAACCAACTGTGGTTAGTAGAAGCAGTGGGGTGAAGTATCTCCTATCCTGTGTCTGACAAGGGGATTCAAGCAGCAAGGTTCCTAAATCACTGAAGGCATAACAAGAAAGTGTCCTATGTAAGAGATCAGAGTTAGGCAGCACAGGAGTAATACTGCAAGAAATTAAACTTATACTTTATATCTCCAGAATGAATGTAATTTTAAACAAGTGAAACAAAGGGAGGAGCATTCACAGGCAAAGCAGAAAAAAACCCCTTATTTGTACTGTAAAATGGCAGCAGACAGCTGCCAGCCAGAAAATAAAACTGTCCAAAATCACAGCCTGTGGCAGCAGTGCATTACGTTTCTCCTTTCTTTGTTTTTAGCTGTTTAGAAAAATCACCTCCAAGCAGGTTTCACAGCTGTCTTAACTCAGTACACACTTTTCAGAAGAGCTCTAGGTGCTCTCTGAGATAAGGAGTAAGTCTATTTCACAGTTACAAGAGCAACATAAATTGCAGGAATGCAAACCAGCTCCCACAGAATATCTGGCAAGGGCACTTCCCACAGGCCTCCAGCACCACTGACTCTTTCTAGAGTTCCTCAGCTCTGGCTCAGCACTTGCAGCAGCCTCAGATTCTTCCCTCTCTTACAGGCACTGCATGCCTCTAACATTTTTCCAAACGGTAGACAGGTCTCTCAACAGGACAATCAAACTGAGGCATTCATTCCCTACGCTTGACTTACAGCAATCCAAAATACACAAGGCTGTGCCAACATCGTGGGACAAAAGAAGAATTTCCAGAAGCATCAAGTCAGAAACATGTCAAAGGAATCTTAAACCAAAACACTTCCACTGCCAAGTGAAGTTACTCCTACTCTAAGGACTGACTGAAACTTAAAGCACTAAAATAATTTGTTTCAAAAGGATTGTACTTGGCAACAAATTCATAGAGAATCATCAACATACAATTATGAAAAGGTTTGGGCTGGAAGGGACCTCAAGATCATCTAGTTCCACCAGACCTCCAAGGGGTTTGGGGTTCGGTTTTTATTTTGTTGGTGTTTCGTTATTTTGTGTGTTTGTTGTTGGGTTATTTTTTCAAGTAAATCTTACAAATCCACTGATCCTGACACATACTGTTCTAAACCTAAATCCACCCAATGAGTCTCATAATCTCATCTGACCTAGGAGAGCAAGACATTATCTCAGTCACCTCAGCTGTCATGGGTTTGAGCACCAGGAGATTTAGTAAACTCAAAGGACATTAAAAAACTCAGTATTTGTATTTTGAAGGAATATAAACAACCTAGACCTCACACTGGTGTGCATGCAAGAACATGAAAAAGCTTTTACAAAAGTAAAGCAACTTCTGATTCCACTTAGAACTGAGTGCACCATCACCTGTATCTCCATTCAATATTTCCTGTTTCACAAACAGCAAAAAGCAGATGTTACTCAACCATATAGAAGAAAGAGAAGAATATATTAGGAGCATATGCCTGTTGAAAAGAACAACAATAAAAGCAAACAAACAAAAAACAAAATAAAACAAGCATGGGGATTAAATCCCTCAGAAAGTCCTTAAGAGAAGCTATGTTTCCAAAAAAATTGGCTACTATTACTGAGAAGGCACTGCTGCAGGCAATTCACCCAACCTGAGAGTCAAAAGTCAGCAAAAAAATAACTAAAATTCCTTTTCTACTAAAAAAAGACTTTTCAGCCAAAAACTAAGGTGAGATCTTGACAGAAACAAGACACCTCCACAAGGTACAACACAGCCCAGCTCAGCCAAAGCTCGGGGTGAGGCAGGGAAACTGTGGATAGAAACTGTCCTAACTGATCCCTCATCCCTCTGAACTCCAAATGTCTGTGCCTGCAAACAAGACACTCAACTGTTCCAGGGCTATTTTAAGCTTCTTTAATTAGCCACTGATCAGACACCTGGAAAGGGCCCAAGACAGAAAGCTGAACCTATTAAAAGGACTTGGAAAGAGAAGCCAGAGTAGATGAGCCCAGAAGTGAGCTGAGCTCCAGCCTGGGACAAAAGAGCACTCCTAAGGCAATGGCCTGGAAAGAGGAGCACCCTTCCCACATGGTGATGAACACATGGGTTTTCTCCAGAGCTTCCAACCCAACCACAATTCCACAGGCATTGCTACAGGCCAACACAACCACACCCTTCTTCAGATGAAAGAGCTGATGTTTGAATCCTCCACTGGTGGGACACAGGTATCAGTATAAACAAACTCTCCCTCCATCTCAAACATATGAACACCTAATCCATTTCTGGGGAAACCACAAAAGCCTGTCTGCTAGACAAGTATTTCTAGATTTGCTATGAACAATAAGTAGAGAAATTTGTTTTTTAAATCCAAGAGAGTAACCACTATAGAGTTCAGTGAGTTTTTTTGACTGCATCTGAATTACTGCACAGTTTTTCTCTTGCAGTTCACAGTGTCTTTACAATGAAACAACTGTGATGTAACACCCTGCTGCCATCACACACTTTTAATCACCCCGTACACACAAATCCGTCCTTGGCTTTAGTGTACGCACAGATCTTAACACACTTAACACAAAATCTGTATTTCATGCTTGGAGAAGGTTGCTGGTAATTGCAGGTAATATTTTGTAAACAGTTGCCATATGTGTTCTACGTATTTCAGCGACAGCTCAAGGGAAGAAAACACCAAAAACAAATTTCAGTAACACCATGGATTAGCCCTAGTTTTTTCTTGGGGTCTTTTAGGTTTCCTAATCATTACTCATAAAGCAGTGTTCAAAATTCAGGCTGTCTGTTTAAACCACACCATTCCAAATGGGTGAGTCTGGACTAATGCTAGTCAGCTTGGGACAGAAAAAAAAAAAAAAAAGGTAGAGAAATTATCTTCTGGCATAATTCCACATACTCTGTGTTAGAGCAACACGATGCAGAGTAAGAAGGCCAGTATCCACAAATTTCAACACAGAAAATAGATACCACTCCCACACTACTCACTAATTGATAAACATGCTATTTCAGCTCAGTTGCTGCCTATCCTCTTCAAAGCAAGCTTTAGCTATGTGGCTTCAGCTATAACTGTTTCAAGGACTGAACAGAGATTCGGGATTCGAATTCAGTCAAAACCTTTTTTCAGGTGCTTATCTTTTAAAGTAACAACTGAAATGTGACTTTGGGTACTCGAAGAGAAAACTGTATTTGTATGATTAACTCTTCTTCAGAACCAGATGTATAATTAACCGTGTATCTTCTCGAAATGCATGGCTAGTTCTGCAGAGATAGCAGGGAATTCAGCTAAGCAGCTAGACAGGAACATGGAAGAAGGCAAACTACTCTATCCAGTAGCACAGTTCCAGAGCCAACAGCAAAGGGGTCAGCCAATCCATGAATAGAGGAGATTATGAGAAAACTCAGTTTTAAGTTTAGGTGTCTAACAGCAGGAGCCAATGCAACTCTCCTTACAACTCCAGTGCTTTTTTTACATTAAGACCTGCACACACATCAGCCAGACTGCATTAGCATGCTCATACCACTTTAATGCAGCTATTCTGTTGTTTTTGTGGTTTTTAGAATTCAAGACACAGTAAGACCTAGTGCCAGTACAACTACAAGATAAGAAAACAAAACCCAAGTACTCACGCTGTGAATAAAGCAGTATCTGAAACTCCAAAAGGGCACAGGTAAAGAGTTGAACCACATTTTCTACTCCAAGCAATTCAAAAACTTCTTTAACAGGAAAATCAAACAATGGTAGTTCGCTGGTGCTTGGCCTCTGGCAGATAATTGGTCCATAAACACCTGAAAATTTTAATGACCTTCCTGCTGGAGGAAGAGGAACCTCATAGAGAATATTGTAGATGTAGCTTTCTAAAGGTAGTGGTGGTGGCTGAGGTGAAGTCACTGCTTGGTGAAGTTGTTCTAGAACTTTCTTACAAGCTTTCATGAAAGACATGGGAGTAATCAGACAAATGCACTTTGAGACATAGAGCGTGTCTCTGCTGATGTCATAGGAGTTAAATCGCTGTAGCTTTGAGACAGAGGTGCCATTGCAGTCTCCAGTGCTGCTGCAGCTCTCCTTGTCATTGGTGGGTGGAGTATGAAGAATGTCATATTCAGCATTGTGCATATGATACAACGTCTGCATTGCACTGCAGATCTGTTTGCTAGTGACTTCCTCAAAAAACGTGAGAGAAAATCCAAATGTCCGTGAGCCATCTTCACGAGTAATAATAAAAGAGTGGAATTGAGGTTCTCTGGAATCTGCTTGTGTCTTGAAAGCAAGCCCTTTAGGCATACACAGCTACAAAAAAGGGGAAGGTGAGATAATATCCATTAAAACACACTTTTCTCTCCCCCTGCCTCCAGAAGCATTGGTGAAAATGGGATTTAGAATGCATAGACTACCATCGCATTTCACTTTAAATTCTATTAAGTGTTACATTTCTGCACAATACAGCGATATGGTTCTAAATCAGAAAAACAAAAGGAATTTATCAAAAGGGCTGCATGCAATTTCTATTGAAACTCATAACCATTTTGTTACCAGCCTCGACGGGAACAAAATAACAAAATTCAAACCCAAATAAAGGAAAGTATTTTGGTCACCGAGACCAGAAACCTGACAGAGAAAAGTACTATATTTTATCTAAATTAAGATATACTACATTCTATTAAATGGAACAACCATGCACAAAAAAGGATTCATTAATTCCAGACTAATTTATTTCTCTAATAATTCTCTACAATGTAACCAAATAACCCCCAAAAGCCATTAAGTGATACTGACCATTCCCACTGCATCCTGGTCAAAAGGGTTCCATTCAACATTCTCAGGATAGCGAGCAAGAACTTTGGATTTAAATGTGCGTCTTAACGGAGTCTGTTCAAAGTTTTCCCCTGCAGATGAAAGAAAAATACAGAAGTAAGTATTTCGTTCCCTTTTGAAGCACAAACAATGCCAAAAAGCAGGACATCAGCAGGTAGATGCGAGGATAAGTGAATTAAGGACACACTCCTTTTAAGAGAAACAGAAAATGCAAGACAGTTCGTTAGCATATAGTCAGACTGCAGATATTAGCAGGGATTAGCATTGTAACACTTCTGTGTCATTAAGTATCTGTGCTTTTCCTTAAGTGTGACAAGCTTGAGATTGTGGTCATGACAGCAATTCTCTAAGCCACTCTTCAGATATTTCTGATTCTCGTTAAAACATAGCTAAAGCTTCAGTTTCAGTGCGGTGTTGTTACTGAAGAAAAGCACAAATAGACAAAATGCAAAGATGATGCAACTTTTAGATAGACATACAAGTGACATCATGAGATCTCTTAATTTCATTATCGAGACTCAGGAAAAAAGATAACCACCATCTATTGCAAGAAGTTAGCTGTGAAGGAAGAGTCTAGAAGGTTAGAAGATCAAGAACCACATAAACGTCCATGAAGAAAGAGTATCAGATGAACAAAGTGCTTTTTTTTTCCCCACACTTTTTCCTTTACCTTCTGTTGCACTTGAAATGAAACGGCTGCCACCATCTCGGGTTTTAGAGGCCTGTATATACTGGCATAAAGCTATATAACAAATAAAAACAACACTGCATTATACATTTCATACTGTTTTCTGCGATCATGTCGCTAATACATACCAATAAAAACCATACAAATATCCAGAATCAGCATGCACAACAGTCCACTCTCCTAATATGCTTTTTATACATATAAAACTGAGACAATTTTCTCATTTTATGTACATACTTCTAGAAGGAGACGATCAGTACGTAAGAGAAGCTCATTGTTCCTGTACACACAACCAGAATACTGATGCAGCAGTAGGAACTAGATGATTGTGAAATTAAAGTCTTACATGTTAACTACAAAACATTCCCAAAGAGCAGATGATGAAACTGACCCCAAGGACAAGATCATTTCAAGGCCTTTAGAACTGCAGGAATTTAAGTGACATGGTCCAACCTTCCACAGGTGCTATCCATACACTAGACTGGCTGAAAGTCTTGTGTAGAAGCTCTTAAATTTCCTCCTGGAGCGATGACGGTTCATTGTGATAGCAGAGAACTTTCTGCAGTAAATACTCTGAGTGTGAGCAGTTGCTTTAAAAAAACAAAAACGTACAACTACGTATCTTAAAATAAGCTTAGCTATATTACTAGAATGCAATTAGCTAAATGAGCATGCAGCTGTTGACAGCTGCACTAACAATCAGGCACAATTGCATGAAATCATATGCTTTAAATAAACAGAACTATTTCAGCAACACCTGCAAAAGAGAAAACACACTCCAACTCCTCTCTTGTTTTCTTACATGCAGCAATTACATGGCAATAGAAATTGATTTCGGAATTGGTTGGGTTTGTTTTGTACTTTCAGAGTAATATTTGAAGTTCAATTTCAAAGCCAAGTTAGAATCTTTATTTGGCACAACATTCACTTCCACTAAGTAGCCAGAGATAGAGATGGTTACAGCACTGCCTGTCCACAATACAGAACCTAACAAACACATGACACCAAAAACCAAACTGCATTTCCACTGAATGCTTAATGACTCCTTTGACAGCTGAGAAGTCTGGTAAATCTGGATTTTCTTTATACTAAGTCTTAAATATTATCTCAAACAGGGAACTTAACCCTGAATCAGGACCTAGGACAGGTCTCGCAATACCCAAAATATTCGTATCTATTTTGCTAATTCTCTGCATTTTAGCAACGAAATTGAAGGAGGGATTGTTTCTATTACTTGTCTGAAAAAGCAACAGCTCAGCTGATTTTCATACAAAACCACCCAGCTACATTATTTGTTTATCTGTTCAACAATATAATTCAATAATATCATCGTTCAGAAAGATAAAAATGTGTATTTGGGGAAATCTGAAATGTAGAGAGAGAGGAATAGTTAAGAAAAAACAGGACACAACTTCACTGAAATATAACCATCTTGTGAAAGAGTACAGCCAAAGACAGAAAAGATAACAGCATTTCCGCAGCTAAAACAACCACAAAAGATGAAAATAAGCATTTAAAGAAACTTTCAATCTCCCAGAAAAAAAATGGATATAATGGCACATCTCTACTGACACAAACATACACTCAAGTGAAGTCAGTCCTCTGTAAAAAGCTTTTAAAAATATGTCAGGAGATTTAACACACCTACTATTTTCTATATTTACATCTGTGCAGATGATGTAATGTCAACTTTTAGATAATTGAGGAAAAACCTCAGACATGTACTAAGCTGTTTTGTTCCTTGGTTGTTTTTTTTAATCTTCCACATACGTAGAAGAGAGAAAATATACGAAGGCCAAATTTTCTCCTGAACTTGGAAACCACATAGCACAATCATTGGGTTCACCTATGTGCAGGCTGCACGTATTTTGAAAATAAAAAAAAAAAATCTGTGACTTGAAGACCTTTTCATTAAGATTATTAACACTGCAAAATACATGATGCTGCTCTTTCCTTACAATTAAAAAACCCTAAACCCTAACAAACACTGAATGGATGTTTATCTATTTAAAGAAGCTTTGCACCATCTCCTCCCAAGAGACATTCTCGCCAACACACTCTTAAATTTTTTAGAGCAGGAGTCTGTCTGTAATTTAATGAAAGGACTAAAATTGATTTCTGGAAACCACTGAGTCCTGATCCAGACAGAAACATAAGGCAACCCTCGCAGGCCTTGCTGCCATCCATCAAGGCACTCAGCTGTTGCACAGACACTGCTCTTGCCAGAGTGCCTTGGTAGCACCCTTCTCTCCTCTCCACACCATCCTGCTGGAATGCTGGCTGCCAGCTCAGCAGGATGCTCCTTTTCTCTTCAACAGCAGCACAGTCTCCCATCTCCAGCCATCTCTTTTGGAAGACCCTTCATGCTCAGAATACCGCAAACTACTGGACCTTCAGACTGGCCCATGTCGGTTTCTAAAGATACTGATTCCAACAAGGCAGGGATTGCCAAGAGACAGCTCACCAACAATGGAAAAGTTCAGCCCAGGTGATCTGTGCAACTCCAGGACACTGGACACCCTGTTTTCTTGCCATTACAAGTAACGGCAACCTGAGCACCAGTAACACCATTGCCTGGGCTCCCCCTTCTCTCCTCTCTAATGACTGTCACTAGACAGCCATCAGCAGTGGGGAGGGGGAAAATCCACAAACAATATTTGCTTACATCCAGAGGCAAAAAGCAATTAACCCTAAATTTCTAAATTTACCATCAGCCTCAAATACACACACCCTGCTCCAGCAAAACACCAACTGCAGCACATCTCCAGCAGGCAAAAATAACTCAAGGTTTCGAGATCGGTCTCTGTGTGAATCACAGAGTCACAGAATTAAAAGGATATTCTGAGTTGGAAAGGACCCACAAGGATCACTGAGTCCAACTCTTAAGTAAATGGCCATACGGGGATTAAGCTACAACCTTTTTGTTATTAGCACCATGCTCTAACCAACTGAGCTAATCTTGGTTTCCTTCAGTTAGCTGATTAATTCAGTACTAATTGAATTGGTTTTGATAAAAACAGTGAAGAGCAATTTTAGCAAGAGGCCAACCCACCAGCAGAAATGGACAGTTGAATTCTACAACTGAGAAAATGAAGGCACAAGAGGAAATAAACTGATAAAAATATGATGTATCCCATAAGTTTATATAGAGAGCAAGTCCCCACACTTAACAGCTATCAAAGGATTGCTATCATCAGATCATGCTTTTCACATGGTTTCTCTCCTTTAGCAGAAGTAATGGCTAGAAAGTACTTTCCTTATCCAAGTTACAGTAAAGAGGTCTTTAAAGATTATTTATCTGCAAATAATTTCTTTCTTTTATACAAATTCCATGTAAAAGAGAAACTCTGGAGTTTTTTAATGGAACACAGTATTGCCTGCTGAATACTAAAGAGGTCTTTCAAACACCATTGATGTTCCTCACATACATTTACCACTCGGGTGTTTGTTATATCATAGGAAAAGCTCTACAAAAATCAAGATGCAAACTGTCCCACAGACTGCAAACCTGCAAATACCTTGGATTTAAATCAGAACCAATGATCAAACAGCTACAACTATAAGATTATTTATCAGGAAATCTCAAACGACATATGAGACCTGTAAACATAAACACCCAGCAATACTTTGGGAAGTTTCAGGCCAACGTGCTTCTCAACATCAAATCTCCAAAGAATCCCATTGCATTTTGCAACGCAAATAATATCATAAAAACACAGAGAAATATAATTTCACCAGGCACAGTACAAATCCACAAGCACCAATTTAGTGCAGCCCTGGCACTGCACCCAGCAGGGGAATGACAGTGAAACAGAGCATCTCAGAATTTCTCTGTCATTGGAAAAAAACCACCCCCTGTGGCATCCCACTCAAAACAGGATCAGTGAAACAATATGGATTAAAAATAAACAAACAGAGAAAAAAGAAAGGGTTAGCAAAGATTAACATTTCACTAATCCCGTTTAGCCACACCAACAGTTTAAATAGCTCATAGTGATCCCCAAAACAGGATGGAAGCAAAGAGTAAACTGTAGGCACAGAGGTTCTGAAACTGGTGAGCTGAAGAAACACAGACTAGAGTTTTAATATCTGCTGACTCCTGAAGCCACCCCTCCTCCTGAGGCCCAGCTCTCTACCTGCTGGCCCCTGCCATGCCAGGTAATAGATTTTTCAATACCAGCATCCACCACCTGGAAATGCCCTTTGCTTCCTCTCCCGTTTTTCACACTTTACCAACCATCCCCATTAAACATGATAGTTCCCTGCTGTCCAGGAGATAGCTGAGGACCTGCCTGCCCATGGGCAGTGGTGAATGAATTCCTTTTGTGATTTGCTTTACCTATTAAGCTGTTTTTATCCCGACGTGCGAGTTTTCCCACTTTCACACTTCTGATTCTCTCGCCCATCCCCCAGGAGGGGAGTGAGAGGCTGTGTGGGACTGAGTTAAACCACACCACCGTGTAATTTAAGAAGACACGCATAAAAGACTTAAGGTATTAAAGTCAGCTTGCTTATCAAAAGGGAAGTCACCAGCTAAACACAACCTCTGAGGAAGTCTCTCTGGCTGAGGGATGCCTGAGACTGCAGACTTGGCCTGGCTCTTCCTGGGCAGGCAGAGCTCAGCTGAGAGCAGTCCCAGACCGCAGCGGGGGACACCGGGGACCAACTGGATTAAATCTCACATTAGAGGCAGGTAATTCTCCAAAGCCTCCCTCTCACATCTTTTCAGTAAACTGAACCTGATGGACTGAACTGTGTGCATAAAGCAAACTAAAAACCTGCTCAAGATGACCCAAGAGTTGAAAACACATTACATTTAGTTGGAAGATCTAGTTAAAACCAGCCCCTTTTCATAGC
Organism: Falcunculus frontatus; assembly: GCA_013398115.1. Lineage (NCBI taxonomy): Eukaryota > Metazoa > Chordata > Aves > Passeriformes > Falcunculus > Falcunculus frontatus. Next base: position 137,290 of record VZRV01007600.1, read on the forward strand.
TGCGTGGGAGCTCACATTGCTGCTCTAACAGCCACCTAATACTATCTGCAGTGTATGGAACCATGATGGGCTTTCAGCTCTAACTTCATTTACGCCACCCTAAATTATGCTGGCCTACATATCTGTAATTCGGACTTCGCAATTACCAGCACATTAGAATAGCTAATGCATGCACTGCAAGTATCCTACGCTGAACTAACAAGTACACCTAATTTTATCGGTACCTTCCTGAGTCACCTCACACTGAACATAAGCCACATCACCATGTAGATTTGTAGTGTATGCTGGAAACCTCCCTGGCTCTCATTCTTATGCTGCTCCCTCTTGTTACCTGTGTTAATCCTCTCTTGCTGCTGCACCTGTGAGCGGAGGACAGCGGCGTCTGTGTCTTGGTCTGATGAGAATTAGTAGGACATACAAACTCAGAGATACTACACAGAGTTTCCAACCAATGCAGGACAGCATTGCTTTGGAGTCTCTGCATGAAGCTATCCATATCAATGGATATGACTTTTTTATAAGATTATAACAAGAAAAAAAAAGTTCCAGAAACGAAAATTAAAACATTCAATTCAAAACCTGCAAATGCCATCTACCAAGCTTTCCTCAGCTTTGAGCGGGAATAAAAAGAATGAACTCTGAAGGTCTAATTTTAGCTCTTTCCTGATTTACCCAGAGAAAAATATGATTCACTGCCTTATGTATTCCTCTTCAGGAAAAGAAAGGGGAAAAAAGGGTCTTCTCAACACAGTAATAAGAAAATTGGTTAGGTTATACAACTTGCAGATTCACCTACTTATGACCTTGCATAGATGCACATGCATTACTTGCAAATTTCTAATGCATATTCCCAAGAACACTTTTACATGATTCTAACAATTCAGATTTCCCTGATGACTAGTTTGCTTCTTTGTAAGAATGCTTGTAACCCTGGATTTTTTTCTTCAGTATCTCAATCATTCTCTGTAAATCCCATGAAAAGTTTCCATTTACATACTAGAACTAGTGGCTTAAGCTGTCCTTAATGAGAAAGGGCAAGCTTGATTAAAAAAAAAGTCAAGGATACTTTACAAACAAAACCTTTTTTAAACTGAATCATGGCCTTTTGTACATGCTGTCAATTTACTATTCGGCTTTAATATTTAGAAAGTGACTGCAGTGCTGCAACTTTAAGAATTATGCAAGACTAAGAACTGTACAGGAACTTCTCCCTGCATACCAGCTAAAAAAAAAGTCTTTGAGCAGCTACTTCAGACGTAGACTGGCTCATTTTTCCCTTTAAGACAATAGAAAGTAAGTCAGAAGAGGCCACCCCAGTTATCAGAAAAAGTGCCCCATAAACAAACTAAATGGTGGTTCTCGACTGATTTTAAAGCATCATTAAAACTGCCACCTTCGTTTGTTCATCGAGTCCACTCATCTGCTTAAAATAATCACAGAACAAAGATCCAGAAAGCTCAACTGGTTATGATTAAGTGGTTTGCTGCTTCCACTCTGCCAGGCAGCTTCTTTCTTTAAATTCCTGTGATACAGCCTGTTATTAATTCAATTCATTCTGTCTTGGTGTACATTTATTGTATACATGACATCTTCAAATAAAAAATTCTTAGATAGCATGCAATTAAAACATTATATTTTCCACATAAAGACACTTACTGGAATCTTTCAGTATACAGAGGCTTTGTATCAATTTCTGCTGTCACTAAAATGAATGTCTTGAACTAAATATAAAACAGCTTCAACATTAAACAGTCATATTGCTGTAATTAACAAATGAATAAGAACAATGAGAACTTGTACCAGCAACAGAAACTATGAGCCATACACTTAGGGCAGCTTTCCTGTACTGCTCAGCACAGAGAACCCAGAGAAACTGGATTTAGGATTGAGAAGACCCTACAGAACCCTACAACTATACCCTCTACCTCTGCACTTTCTGCACCACAGTTCAAAGAATCTTAGAATGGTGGGAAGCCTCCCAACTTGTGCAGGGTGCAGGACTGGAGACTGAGCTGACCATGACAGCCAAAGAGCAGAGGTTTTCACAACTGAGGGCTGCAAGTCAAAAGTCAGACAAGGGGATTTGAACAGCACCTGAACTACAAACACCATTCAGAGAACAGCCTCATTCCACCCTGCTTCAAATTAAAAAATGCTATACAGCACAAAGCCATCTTTCAGTGAAAATGGTCATCATAGATTATTTTCAAAATGTCCTTTCTCGTTCTTGGGTTTTGGGTGAAAACTTTTTAAGTGCAAAACCATGCCTGTCAAAGGACCTAACACAAAGGAAAAAAAGTTTCCAAAGACACAATTTATCTTAGTCCAAAAGATACAAGTAACACGTAGGCTGATGGTAATCCAGAACCAGCAGCTAATGTCATAAACAGCAACAGGATTCCCAGTTCAGCCAGCAAACATCCTCACACAAAATAAGGCTACAGATATTACAGTAAATAATTATGTTTCTCAAACATAAAATTACTTCAGCTCTCAAATTCATGGTCCAAGTCTAAACAAAAATAGTTGACTGGCAAAACAGAAAGTGTGCACACGCTTCTGGAATCCACACCCTAGAAAAGATGAAAGTATGGAGTAAATAAAGGCAATTTGGGGAGAGAGAGGCACTGGAGGAAAGAGATGGTATGTACACTGAGAGATTTGTGGACTTCTTGATTAGTCAAACTGACAGATGACCAGCAGTTGACCTGATTACACTGAGAAAGCAAATACAGGTGCTTAAGATGCATGGAGGGATGGAAAGACAGTCAAGCCAAGAATCAGCACCTTAAAATTAAAGGCAAAAGAATTTGGTTAAAAATAAGACTTGCCCTATTTTAACTTGCCAACAGAAATGGTAAAATATTCTATTTTCAAGTCTTAAAATAAAAATGGGATAATCAAACAAGTAATTAAATTATATGGTCTGGAGCATAGTAGCTGTGAAATGAGACAGCAACCTGTTGATTCAATCTAGTCTTTAAAAAACACAGAAGAAAAAAAAGGCAAAAACCCTATACCAAGCCTTGTGGAGAGCAACAAACACCATTCTGATTTTTCAGAACCCCCTATTCTAATATCAAAGAAAAACCCTTTCAATATATACACAGAGAGTTATTCATACAGTACAAATTAGACAAAGTTTACTTTTAAAACAAAACAGAAAAATTCTCTGATTCCTTCTTTAACAAATATTAAACCATATATAACTGGAGAAAAAAAGCACCTCTCTACAAAGCAGGAAATAAACATCCAAAGTTTGGCAGACTAAGGTAAGAAATTCATTATACAAGAATTCTTGGAATAAAAACCATGATTCAAGAAAAGCTGCAGCTGCCAAAGCTGTAAGCAAAGAGCCACTCCATCAATAGACAAATGCTTTCAGATTATGACTTGCTTCCTTCCTTCCAGTTCCTCCTCCTTAAACAGAGCTGCACGTATTTCTCATTAGAGAGGACTCCCTTCTCCAGAAAACCTCTTGCTCGGACATACACAAAGAAGAATTCTTCCCTTTTATCCTGAAACACATAAACTCTCTGTCCCACAATCCCTATCCCCCTTCCCCTGTTGGCAAGACCACCTGGCAAAGCACAAGCTGAAGTGGTAGTTGGACCACTTCATTTGGTACTGGAACTGGGACTTGAACACTTTTTAAAGCAGGTTAAATTATCCACATGAGAAAAATCTTCAGGGTCACTTTCACTTTACCGCAGCACTGCTGTTGAAGCAACTGGAATCAGGTGTTTCAAGCCCTAGAGCAGCCATCATCCCATTGGATTTGTAACAGATCTACCACCTATGATTTTCACAGCTGGGACTTCCTCCGAAACCTTCACTATAAAAGTTACTGTTCCACTTTCCCTGCCAGAAATCCTTGAAGGCAAAGCAAGTTCACTGCCTGCCTCTCTAAAACAAAAGTGCAAATATGAGATACAAACACACAGGTATGGATCTCAAGGGCAAGTGAAATGCGTGTGGATGGAGTGCCATCCTTCCTCTGGGAAAGCTGAAGGACTTGCTTTAGTGGAGGTAGAGAAAAGACAAAGAAAATAATCAGTCATAAAAGGCTCTGATTTTTTTCCTGTTTATCATCTAGGGAACCCATACATGCTTGTAAAAATCCCTTATCCCAATCCAAGGAGAACATACTCCTTTGAACATCAACTGACAGTAAAATTCCTCCTACTGCAGACTTTAAAAAGGTAGCAGGACAAAAAAGAGAGTTAACCCTAATCCGTTGACTGTTACAGGTCCTGTTGTTTTCCCATTTTCTTTCGCTTTCCAAAACTCAAGTTTCAAAAATCATAACACAAAGAAACTCACTGTGAAACGAAATAAAAAACAAGAGGTCATTTTGCTAACTGGATATTCAGTGTAAACTCCACCTGATACAAATAATCTCTTGATCATTCATTCCTTTGATAGGCAAATTCTTCCAAGCCCTTTATGGCAAACGAAAATCTAGGAGTTAATAGATACCCATTCATCATTTAAGTTTCAGCATTCATCTAGTTGATAACAAAACATATTGCCACACACACTCTGGAATCGTTTCAAATGCTGCAACAATGAATTTAAAGCACCACAGAAAAACAGCTGAGGCCATCTGCATTCTGTGACTGTAAGGTCAGGAAACCAAAAGCTTTTGTTTTTATTGTTCTGGTACTATTTCAAGGAAGGCGGGAAGAGGTGGGACAAGGAAGTGGCAGGACAGGGTAGTGGCAGAAGGAACCAACAAGAATCTAAAGCAGCTTTAAAAAAATAAACAAGAAAAAGTCCTCATCTTGCATCTTTAAAAGCATCCTAAACACTTTTTTTTCCTATAGTTTTTCTTTTTGTACTCCATTGTATGCAATACAGGAAGGCAGATGGGCAATATAAAATACAATGTATTTTAATCAAGACTGTCTGGCAGAAATTTTCAATGAAATGGTCTTAAAACCAGAATTGTTTTACTAACCCATTTTTCTGCTCTAGCCCAAGCAAAAAGACTTAGAGAAAGATATTTAGGTCTGTTTCCAACTAAACAACAGAAGCAGGCCTCAGAACTTCAATGACAGGCGTGTTCTCAGCCATGGGGGTCAGGGAGGACACACTATTTCCATTACACAATAGGTCTGGAATATGTGCAACAGAAGACACTAAGAAAGGAAAAGGGTGGCTTACCTTCAGAATAGAACACAATTCTTTTACATGTACCAGAAATACATAACAGAAGTGGAAATAAGCATATTTTAAGCATATTTAATATAGAAACCAGCTGTTCTCCTCGTGCCCCCCTAAGACTGGGAGATCCAGTGGGACTCTTAAGGAAAGTCCGAGCACAGACCATTCCAAACAACTCTTCCCAACAACCATGGTCTCTTTTCAGTGACACATTCTGTCCAGTTAAACATCCCTACTTTTCGTGCTGCCACAGGCTTCTGGTTCTGAGGACTGATGGAAACATATCTGTGTAAAAGCACAAGGATCAAATCTTTCTGAAGCACTTGTCCAGTCCTTCAACCAAGTATTTCCATTCTTTTAGGATACCACTGAGGTTTTCCATTGAAAAGGAAAAACATATTTTAAAGAACACGTGAAGTCTTTCAGCAGGTTTCAGTAGCATACAGAGGCCACAAAAATACAGAAAGATCAGCTACATTGTCATTTCAGTATACCAGTCCTGGCCAGTATGCTTCACTTCACTACCTAACCTTTGAAAATAGTGTTTTGCAGTAGCCTCCTTAATAAGGACTGCTCCCTTTCCAAATAAAACAAAAAATGTCCTGTAAGAAAGTCAAGTTGCTTGATAGGAGTGATTTCTAATCACAGAAAATTAATCAGATGTGCTGACAGTTTGGTCAACAGATATGACAAACTCCAAAGTTTATCTCTGCTCTGGCTATATCCTTCTTTATCATCTCACCATCCATGCCTCCTCAGCTCTCTTCCTTTCACATGTAAGCCTATCAAGCTATCAAGCTCACCTTTCTTCTCCACAAGGCAAGATTCATGTTCGTTTAAAAAAAACCCTCATGTTTTCAACATGAAAATCTGATTAGAACAGGAAGATCCAAAGTTCAGTACCTTTATCCAGTCCTGAAAACACAAGTCTCAGGCCCAAGTTAACCACTTAGAACCGTGTATCACCACTGTGATCAAGGTCATAAACAGAGACCTCAGTAAGGACAGGAAAGAGAGACCACAACTTACAGCTGGATTGGTCTGCACTGCCATAAAATCTCTGCCAGATGAATTCTGAGAAACGACCAAGATACTGATAAACAGAAATTTTACCAGTCTTCAGCAAAACTTCTGAAGGAGTCACTTCACATTTCAATTTTAAAAGCAGTTTCCTTGACATTTCCCAGAACTCACACATAAAAGAGATAGAAAGGGACATGACAGCCTTATGCTGGCACCAACCTTGTTGACTTAAGGGACTTATTCTTCCCCAATGCAACCCTAATGGCAGCTCAGTGGAACATTGCTGGGCTTGGGGGCCAAAATTAGGAAATAGCAGTTGGCAAGGGAGCTTGCTGAAAGTAGCAAGTTAAGGAGGAGTAACAAAATATGCAAATAGTAGAAAAGCTCCTAAAAGTTAATGCTTGTACTGCAAAAAAAACCTTCCAAACTCATCTGAAGCCATGTGAAAGAGTAACTGTTTCTGTAAAACCAACGTTTTTTCCTCACTCAAGACACTGAAATGTTGCTTTCTCTGAAAAGGTTGCTTTTGCCTGCCATGTTATCTGTCTCCAGATCCCTTACCCATGAAATGAGATAAAGTTTCTTTCTCAAAATGCTTCAGTACCCATATGTAAATGACTCAATAGAGATGTACATGTTGTACCTGACTGTGGCTGATCATATAACCGTTAAAAAAACAAACAAAAAAAAATGAAATAAAAAAGTCAGTATTCTACTTCCACAAGAAAGTTTGAAACCAATGGTCTCTTGCCCATCAAACCATAAGCAAAGCAGCATTTTCCTGGAAAGACTAAGAAACACGCCTTGAGCAGAAACACTCCAAGTAAATTCTACATCATTCATTAGTTTGTGCTGGAATGCTCAATAATTTCTCCGTGCAATAATGTTTGAAGCCTCATAGGGATAACATTCGAGTTCGCTGCAAACTTGACTACAAACCACAAATCCAAAATGGTTGTCAAGAAATTGAGAGAGTAATTACTGCACAGCGTGCCTCAGTAAGTAATTGCTTCTGACACCGTCACTTCATGTGCATCATTTCTGCTACATGAGCCCTGCAGGTCAGGGGGAATTCAAATGATAAGTATGAGGAGTCATTACCAAGAACACTCAAGAAGGACTTCCCTAAGTCAAAAGGCAGATAAAAAACAGTTGTGGTGTTTTGTAACCTCAGAACCAATAATTTGAAGAATTGAGAAAAAAGTTGTTATTATTTGCAAATGACAGTATTTCCCTTACAATCCATTCCAGATCTCTTTGTGTTGCCTCTCTCTTGCAAAATGAACTGCAAAAATTCCCAAAACAACAGGAAAAAAACCCCAAACAACAAAAAACCCCTAAGGAACAAAAAGCCAAATCAACCCATCTTTGTTCGCCCTGCCTCAGTAAGTTGAAATTCCTGCGGCTTTTTTAAAAGGCTTAAAAAACCAGAGTTGTAAACTTTAGTTCTTTAGACACTGTTTTAGCACCTTAAATTTTTTCTCAAATCAAGAACTTGTAACCTTTCTCCTCCCCCACATATTGCCAAAGAGCCTTCCAAGTAAACCAAATTTATAACTGAACACGGAAGGGTGGAAGACTGAAGAGTTCTGTGGGTTTTGAGGGGATTATTCTGTAAAGCACATAGCTCAATTTGACCTATAACACGAATATGATAATGACAAAATTGGCATTACAGAAACATCACCAATAAACTGTGGCTTCAAATGTAGTTCAGCAAAGTACAGCTGCTTCCCCCTTACATCAGCTCTGCCATTCTTTATTCTACATATCAGCTACCCTAGCACGTCTGCCTCAGTTCCCAAAGAGACAAAAGACCTTTTTGGCACTCAAACATGGCAAACAGCTCCAGCTTCTTGGGAAAAGATAGAGGGGGTAGGGAAGAGTGGAACAAGCTATTATCTGGATTAAAACGTTTCACATGTGCCCGTGTAAGTCCAGCCAAAAGTTGTTGCTATCTGCTGCCTGTCCACAGTGACCTGAGTGAAACAAGGTGTGGTGTGAGCCTTGGTGCCCCTGCAGGGGCCTCCCACAGAGTGAACACCTTGGTCAGCAACCCCAGAGAAGCAAAGGAACTGAAAAAGCTCTGTTTCAGTCCCAGGATGAATCCCCAAGGGAAGAGGCACGCCGATGGGAACTGTGGGAAGCTTGCATGGATACCACACACACCAAAAAAAGAGGAAGGGGCGGGGGGGAAAAAACCAAAACCCCACAATCACAGAACAATTTAGCCTTTGGTAAAACCAAAAACAAAACCCCACAATCACAGAACAATTTAGCCTTTGGTAAAACCAAAAACAAAACCCCACAATCACAGAACAATTTAGCCTTTGGTAAAATCAAGCAATGGCTCCCACCAATGCAATTCACTTCTGCAGCAAGTGCTGGTACTACCACCATAGCAAAGATATTTATTCACATGCTATTTACCCAAGGAAAAAACAGTATTGCAGAAGGGCTCCACTGCAAGAATCACAGCTGGCTCCAACCCTAAATATCTTAATTCCGAGATTAAAATGCCCAAAAGAAGAAAATACAAAACAGGTCAAGTGTCAGTCATAAAATTATATCTGCTAATTTAAATTAAGTTTGATTTTCTTCTTCCTCCTCTTTCCCTTTAGCTACCCCTTACACATACCTTTGCAGCAAAATAAAAGCCTGCAAGAATTTAAGTGTGTTGAACTTGGAAAGTAACACAGGTGCTGATAACAACATTATTTCATGGACTTCTACAATAGGACTACTACACTAATTCCAAAACACAAAGCAATTCATTGGCCTACGTATGTGGCCAATGCCTTCAATCATTTCATCACACCCATACTTTTTTAAAAGTTTATACTGATACAGAATTCCATTAAAACAAACCCTACCAATGCATGAAGATAAGCTGTCATTTTAAATCTGAGGCCAACAAAATAGAAAAATAATGACACTTTAATTACAGACAGAGAAATGAGGTGAGACAACGTTTCTGTTTTCCTGGTGAGGAGAAACACGTTCCCTAATCTGAGACTGTCAGAGTAATTTTGAGTGGAGCTAGGTGAATGCTATACACCAGGTATCATCTTCTTTTCACACATCAGCAGTAATCAAGTGGCTCCTGTGCCAGCACAGAGATGCCTTACTTATAACCAGTCATGTTATGCTACATAATCTACATGCAGAAATCTTGCTTCAACACCATTAAAAACAAAATACAAAAAAGAGGATATGACAGAGGAAGAATAATTAAAATGGTATCACATCATCATATAAGAGAGTGAAAGCAGATCTAATATGAACTCTGAAAAGGCTCAGGAAGGGTCTCTACAGGAAAGATATTTCCTGGACAAATGGGCTTCACCTAACTCTACTTTCATTCTCCTCTAAGGATGAAGCTCATGATCAGATGGTCAACTCAAAGCACCATGATAAGCACTTGAGCAGAGGAACACAAGTCCATCTACTGAATAAATTAAAAACCTTTAAAAAACCAGTTCAAACTAGGAAGAAAGGCAGGAAAAAAAGCACAGGTGACAGACTAGTCACTGGTTTTACTCTTCTTTTTTTAAAAACAATCCTATTATTAAATCATCAATCTTTTCTTCATAGATTTTTTTTTCTATACACTATTTCTTCTTTGTAACATTGTTATTTCTGAAATAACTATTATCATCTTTAGGATATGATGTTCAAGACTACTAAGGTACATCCAACAGAAGATTTTAATTAGTACACGGGGTCCAGATATTTGGACCTGAGTTCTGTATTTTGTAAAAGAACTCCAAGACTACAATTCCACATAAGTGTAAGGCAATGGCAAGTTGATGTTTTGCTTTGCCACTCCATAATAAAAAAACTTGTTGACAAGTGATTGCTAAAAACTTAACACATCACAGAGGAGGAAAAGAAAACAAAATCCTTTTGTTCCATGTTCTTTTCCACTAAAGCTCCAACAGTTCCATATAGTGCAAGGTTTCCCACCATCATTCAGATTATTTCTAATTAACTCAACAGATAAAAGATTCCAGCTGAAAGATGAGGCTCAACTTCACTCTCACTACCTTTCCAGGGCACAGTCATACAATCTAAATTAAGAAATCCTATCATAGTGTTGCAGCATTACAACATGTTCTATTACATACGGTAGATTTTTGGTGATGTATTTCATCATTTCTTGGTGGTCAGCATGATGACCAAGAGCCAGCAATGTGCCCTTGCTCCAAAGAAGGTCAGTGGTATCCTGGGGTGCTTTAGTTAAAAGCATTGCCAGCAGACTGAGGGAGGTGATCCTGCCTTGGAGGGGCCACAGCTGGAGTGCTGTGCCCAGTTCCGTGCTCCTTAGCACAAGGCAGACATGGACATGGTGGAGAGAGTGCAGCAAGGGGCCACGAACATGAATAAGGGACAGGAGGAAAGGCTGAGAGAGCTGGGACAGTTCAGCCGGCAGAAAAGAAAGCTCAGGGGAGAATCTTATCAGTGTATATAGATATGTAAAGAGAGATTGAAGATGATGGAGACAGGCTGTATCCTGTGTCAGGACCAGAGGCAACGGGCACAAACAAAACGCAAGAGGTTCCACATGAACATCAGGACACACCTTTTCACTGTGAGGGTAACTGAGCACTGGCACAGGTTGCCCAGGGAGGCTGTGAAGTCTCCATTTTTGGTGATACTCAAATCACCTGGACATTTTCCTGGGCAACTGGCCCTAGAGAGCCCTTGTTTCAGCAGCGGGGTTGGACCCGACAACTGCCAAAGGTCCCTTCCAACCTCAACCCTTCTGTGGTTTGCTCTGTGAAGGAAATTTACCTGTAACAGACCTCAGCAGTGTAATGAAAAATTTCTGTCACCACTTCTGGCATATCAACACCACCTGGAAACATGGAAACACACCGCAGTTCCTCTCTCATCCAGCTTAGCAGCTGACACTGGAGCTTAAGCTTCATCCAGTGTTGGGGTTTTTGGTCTGTTTTACTACCACCCAGCAAATATTTTCCATCTCCTTTAACAGGTCAGCCAGTGGGAACACAAATATCGAAATAAGAAAGGATGCCCAGAATTTAATTTAGGGATAAAAAAGCCCTAGCAATAGAGACTCTTTAACCCGTGCTAACTACAAGTCCTAAATACAGATTTTCTCACTGCATTAAAAGAAAACAAACACATATACATATTTTGGGCATCTTCCATCAGCCAGCCAACTTTTTCAGGAAAAAGCATTACAGCTGTGCTATTCAGTAAGCTTCCAACATACAAAGGGAAAACGCCATCAGAGGTGTCTCTTCAAACAAAGTAACTAGACCGAGCATCAATTTCTGAGCCCATGCCTCATTTCCAAGTCTGCAGAAAACGCTGTACCACCGATATGAAGGTTGAACACCCGAAATGCACGTCTCCGTGAGCCTGCCGAGAACAAAGTGTGCCGGCAGCATCCCCGGAGGCCCTGGCAGCGGCGGCCGGCTCCCTGCGGCGGAGGGGTAGCGATGACATCATGCCAGGCTGGGCTCCGGCAGCCCTGACGCAGGAAAGCCCTGGAGGGAGCCGCCGTGCCCGGCTCCGGCGGCAGCGCTGCGGGAGCGTCCCGGCTCCGCACCCTGCACCCACCGGCTCGAGGGCCAGCGCCTCGCCCCCAACAATGGCCACTTATGAAGCCAATTGTTTCAACAGTACGAGGATTCAGAAGCTATTTTGCAGCGCAGAAATCAGAGGGAGGGGGGAAAAAAACAGCGCACAATGACCCTTTCATTCAAACAAGAAAGGCTTCCAAGAAGTACAAAGTGTTTCTAAGCTTTATCTAAAAGCCACTGAAATCAACAGAGGCCCTCTCCATTTTTATCAGTGGACACTGGAGGAGGCTATAACCTAAGATACAGTTTGAAAGCATTATCAGTCACACTATCATGCATTATTAATAACACAACAAACTCAAGAAAACGTACCCGAATTCCACCTAGCCCTTATGCTGTGACATTATCAGAAATTTCCCCCCACCTTCTTTTAAAACCTTTTCTCAAATCGCGTAAAAAATCTGTCTCCCCCATAAACACCACAACCTCTTCTCCCTCCAACCCCACACCTTGTCACACGTAACACCATTACAGAACGATGGTGAAACAGGAGAGACCAGGATATATCACACACCAGTTTTACATACTATAGATGCAGTCCTTGACCAGGAAAGCAAATACAGAAAGAACATCATACTCCAGCTTTCAGACCTGCACACTCTGACAGAATATTTTAAAAAAGGCACTGATATCTTCCACTTTACTATTAGATAGCTAGCCCAAAGTAATGCACTGCTGGTTTTAAATTGAATTATGTGAGAATTATTCATATGCCTATCAAGAACAGAGAGCATCACTGAGTGTGCCTTGTACTACATTACACAAATAGATATATAGCAAATGAATAACAAAATTAACATCTTGTTAATTGTTTTCGATCTATAAACTTTATTCGTTTGTCATTTAATTTAAAAAACCCCTCACATCGCTCAATGAAATTGCATTGCATTTTGTTCTCTTACGATTTCTTAAATCAAATTGATACTGTAATTTGCAGTGCCATTACAGAGAAGGCTGTTATGCTGTACTCACTAAAGTCTCAAACTGTAGCCTATAGTCACTTTAACATTAGACAAACATGAATTCTCTTAGGGTAAGGTACTGTTCAGCATGAGGGACAGATGAGAAATTTTGTTTGAAGTCATTAAATGAAAAAAAGTTTCCATAATAGCCAAAGTTTAGAAGAGCTCAATGCAAGAAGTTAGTTCTAATAACACAAATTCCACTCTACAAGGAACAAGCATTTATTTAGTGAGGGACAGCTTAAATGCAATGATGTAAAAAAACCCACGACACCTTATAAAAGCAAGCTAATATAAAAAAACGAAGTTGAGGGGAGAGAATGTCTAATTGGTCAAGTTCAGAGCTCAAACACACAAAATCAGTACTGATGTTAGGTCAGGTTTTCACCACCACATTCCTTCATCTTCTGAGCAGTTAGAGATGGTAAGCATTTAACTGTGGCCAAAACAATGAGACTAAAGCTGAAGCGAGGTGCTGCTAAAACACAGAACTGATTTTTAACCTTAAAAACACTGGCTTGACACAGTGGTGTAGTCCAGATTGATATGGTTTAGCTGTGTATTTGGTGTGAACATTCTCACCCAACAGCAGAGTAATCACTTCCTAACCCGATTTCGTTTCGGATACTGCTGCAAGAGAATTCTTACCCTGTGCTCCAAAAAAAAAGGTAACACTGAACACGCAAATGATCTTCGCTTTCTCTCCCAAATCCGATTCCTTAAGATTGGCTGTATGTCTCAAATGTCTGGCTAAAGTTGATACACGCAACGCGGCTCCGAAGAGAGCGCAGGACATCGCCGCCGAGGCTGAGACGATCTAGAGCGATGCCACCGCACAACCCGCGCTCTGCCCAGCCCGTCCCACGGCGCTACTTTGCCGGGGTTTTGGGGACTTCGGTCACTTGTACCGACCCCGGTCCGTGCCCAGCCGGGCATTCCCGCATGCCCGGGGAGACGCAGCGCCCGGGGCTCCCGTCAGGGCACGGGTTCCCCCCGCAGCGCCCGGGGCGGCGGAGCGGGGAGCAGCGGAGCGGGGAGGCAGCGCGGCCGGACCCCGCCGCCCCCGCGCCGAGCGCCGCCGGCCACTCACCGGAGAGCTCGTCCGGCTCCAGCCCGGTCTCGGTGTCCAGCCCGCAGATGACGAAGTAGTCGGCGAAGCGGCCGGGTGCCG
>VZRV01007600.1:151263-186075 GCA_013398115.1 Falcunculus frontatus
CGCCGCGCGGCATTCTGGGAACGGCCCCCGCCGCTCCCGGGGGGGGCGGCCCGGCCGCGCGCCGCAACGCCGCGCCTGCGCCCTGCGCGCGAGGGTGACGTCATGCTGCTGCTGGTGGCGCTGGTGCTCGCGCCGGGGCTGCCTGAGGGGGCGGCATGGCGGGCGGGAACGGCCCTGCTGTGAGGGAGCCGCGGGAAGGGCTCTGCCCCCACCGCAGGCGCGGAATCACAGGATGGGGCAGGCTGGAAGGGACCACAGCGGGTCGTCTGGTCCGACCTCCCTGCTCAAGCAGGGTTATTGCAGAGCACATGGCACAGGATTCTGTCCTGACCGTTCTTGAATATCTTCAGTGTGGAACACCCCACACCCTCTCTGGGCAGCCTGTGCAGTGCTCGGTCGCTGTACAGTAAAGAGGTTCTTCCTCACATTCAGGTGGAACTTCGTGTTTCTTCCTGTTGCTTCTTGTCCTTTTGCTTGGTACCACCGAGCAGAGCCTGGTCCGTCCTCTGTCGCCTCCACTTCAGATATTTACAGACATTGATGAGGTCCCCTCCCAGTCCTCTCTTCTCGAGGCTGAACAGAAGCACAGAATCAATTAGGTTGAAAAAGACCTCTGAGATCAAGTCCAACCTGTTGTGTCCAGGCCCAGTTCCCTCAGCCTCTCCTCACGGGAGAGACGCTCCAGTCCATTGATCAATTTTGTAGCCTCCGTTGGACCCACTCCAGGTGCTCCATGTCTCTGTTGTACTGAGGAGCCCAGAACTGGACTTAGTCGGAGGCCAGGAAGGTGCTGCCAGGGCTGCTCGCTCAGGCACGGAGCAGAGTGCTCTGAAAGCACATCTGGGCTTGCGTCTTCCTGTCACCTTCATCTTCCCATCCTCGTGACTCCACAGCTTTGTAAAGCAGCTGTGTTTGCAGGGAAATGCTTTAGGGATTGTTTGGCTATAAGGTTGTTTTCTTTTTTATATTTGGATTAATATCACACACATCTCTGTTAACAGCTGGGCTTGCACAGAGTGAAATCCTCTCTCCCCTCTGGCTCAGCCTGGGAAGGATGACCCGAACAGAGCTGCTGAGGGACAAGTGACACGTACCATGCTCTGCCTTGAGAGCGCTTTTTCCTCTGGCTATAGTGGCCCCTGGGATGGCCTTGCTAACCTAAAATTAGGTCTGTAAGCAGTTCCCCTTTGTCTCCTCTCTCCGTTCTCTATTTGTGGCATTTACATTAGAATCCTTCCCTATCTTGTAGGGGTTATAAGAGGAGAGATTAAAACTTTGCAGTCTTTAATGATTATTATCCAGGACTAACCAAGTAGTTAAGGTTGCATCTGTAATGCTGAATTGATCAGACACCAATCTAACTTAACACATTACCAAGCATAGGAAACCTCACCTATTTGACTTTCCACTGCCGAGGCAGACCGAGTTCTCTGCAGGGACTAGAAACAGCAGCACATGTAAGAAGACTTCACTGCCAGTGGTTTAGAGCCTTTTGCGGTACAAACTGTTAGGCCACTGTGCCCAGTGAGTTGTGGACAGCTGGACATCCTTCTAGGAATCAGGAAAAACTGGTAGGATAGCACTGGTGCTATCAGTGGTCACTTGATTAGGACTCTATGGGCCACAGAATGGGTTAACAAGGAATGGAAGTGTTGCTTAGATTTGACGGAGGGGTCAGTTTTAAAGCACTATTTAACTTGAGGGAAAAACTTCCATAAAGATGGCAAGGTAGGAACAATATTAGAGTGCAAGGCTTGAGTTTACTCTACAAAAAGCACAGTTAAGATTGTGTTGAGCCTGCCTGGTGGTGTGTGGAAGACACAACAGAGAACAGAAATAGCTAAATCTGGTTGCTCTTACTCTGCTGTGTTCTCTAGCCATTTTTTGCACATTTGTCTTCTCAATCTGCTTTCAGTGTGGCAAAGGACAATGTATTCAGCACATGGTGAACTTCTTTTGAGTAAGCCTGAACTGTAGTTTAACCCTTGTGACAAAAGCCATAGCCTGAGGGTCTCAGAGGGACTTGCAAGAAAGTCTAGGGAAACAGCACAGATATTGGCAGGGGCTTTTTGTCAAATAAAGAGTAAAATGGGGAAATAAAAAATTGTTCTTGCACATTAACTGTTTCAGAAATAACCATGTATTTAGTAAATATTCAGTAAATAAAGTTAGTTGGGCCAGTAAGTAAACAGAGGTTTACCAGAGATACTGTTGAGCAGCAATATTTAAATGCACACATGCTTTGCTATGCAACAGGGTAAGGGACAAGAAATACTTTTTTTAAAAGAAGAATCTCAGGAGAAACTCAGATTCACTTTGAATTGCTACAAGAAAGGAACAAGATGGGTGGCACTGCATGAACCAGAACCGACAAAATATTAACCCAAATTTTTGCTGTGGAAAGCTCTTTCCTACTTTGTCAGATAAATCCTCTGCGTTCCAAGCCAATTTACAGCATAGTCCCTCTCAAATGTGTGCATCCAGCAATGCACCTGAACAGCTACAGCTTTCTCTTCCCATTTTTTCAGTCACTGTCTCTTTTCCATTGCATCTTTTTCCTCCCCAATTATTTCATTTCTGTAATACTCGTGCCTAGTGACCACAAAGAACATCTGTGACATCTAATTCAAAGGCCAGTAGCTTTAATCTTTCAGTCTTCTGGACCAATGTTCCCATCACAGGAAACACCTGAAATATGGCAATTCTGTCAGGAAACTTTGCAAGTGGCTTAGATGTCCTTGAGTAAGATGACAACACTCTAGACTCCATTATGAATTCTTGAAAGTATTCTTTATGATGTTGAGAAAATCTGTGGAATCGTGAATTCTGTGGAAACTAGGATTCTTTAGCCAGATAATCATAAAGACATATTAGTAAATAGGAAGAGATTTTAAAGATTCATTGTCTTTGGCAAGATTATCAATGGTGATTCAGCTGCTCTTTTCTATGGCAAAGACTTGTATTTTCAAGCTCAAACCTTAAGTCAAAGAGAATGAAGTCTTGAAAATAGCAAAGAATAGAACTTGATGTGAAGATATCTTGAGTATTCCTCATACAACTTAATTCAGATTTACTTTGCCAGCAATCCCAGTCATGGTTATTGGAAGACTTTGTTTACTGAGCAGTAAGAAACCACAACAGCAGATTACAGTTCCATTCAACATTGCTCAGAAAATTGATGAAGTCTGAAATAGGGTATCTCCTTTTTTTCTGGGCAGCTGTTTCCCAAGATGAGCTAAGCTTCAAAAGGTAACAGAGCTCAAAGCAAATCGCTCCAGTTGTCAGGGTGCTGACTGGACTCTGATTAAGATATTTACCCCGGATTCCTTAAGAAAACAAAAATCCTGTCAGTGACTCTTACCATTAAAGCAATCCTCTCCAGCCTGCAAAACCAGACACTTGAATCTGGCTGCAGCTGCTTGTTGACCATGCATTTGGTGTGACATCTACACAACAGACATGTGGAATAGAGCCTGCACACCGGACACCTAACACAGATCCTCACACATCAGGGCACAGCTCAGAGCAGAACTAACACTTCAGGGTGTGGAACATTTCCTACACTCCCATGCAGCATTGTGCCTCTTCTCCCCAGCTCCAGGAGCCCACACTATGGACTAATGCTCAATTTACCAGTGACTACAACCCCCAGGTTCCTTTCTATTGTGCTGCTCTCCAGCATCTCATTCCCCAGTCTGTCCATACATCCAGGGTCGCTCCATACCAAGGGGCAGAATCCAGCACTTGTCTTTATTGAACTTCATATGGTTGGTGATCGCCCAGCCCTCGTCATGGTCTCTCTGCAGGGCCTCTGCCCTTGAGGGAATCTACGGCTCCTCCCAATTTCATATAGCCAGCAAACTTACTTAGTACTCCTTCCAGTCCTGTGTCCAGGTCATTAATGAAGATGTTGAAGAGAAATGGGCCGAGAATGGAGCCCATTAGTGACAGCACCCACTGGTGATGTCACCCCATTCAATAGAACCCTTTGCGCCTGACCCATGAGCCAGTTACTCACCTGCCATGTGGTGTGTTTACCCAGCTGAGTGCTGGCCATTTTGTCCAGAGGAATACTGTGAGAGACAGGATTGAAAGTTTTATTTAATCCTCTCCATGATTTTACCAGAAGTGAGACTGACAGGCCTGTAGTTTGCATGGTCATCCTTCTTGCCCTTCTTGAAAACCGGGACAATGTTTGCCAGCTTCCAGTAGACTGGGACCTCTCCAGATTCCCAAGATTCAGAAATGGTTGAGAGAGGTCTCGTGATGACACCAGCCAGCTCCTTGAGTACTCTTGGATGAATCCCATCAGGCCCCATAGACGTAGAGGGATCCAGCTGGAGAAGCAAATCCTGCCCAAGTTCAGGGTAGACTGGAAGTTTATCATTCTCACAGTCGTGAGAAATCAGTTTAACACAGAACAAAGAGTCAAACATAGAATGATTTAGTGATCTGCTCAGAATACTTCCTCATGACATGGAATCCTTCCAAGTACAGTAAACATTGCAAATTCCAGGTTTTAGATACAACTCCTCAGGGCTAGGTTGTAAAGGAAAAATCAGGAGTTACGAGTGTTAACATTACATCTCAACTCTGAGGCAGAATTTTAAAAGCTATTTCCCACTGCAGCATTCCCAGCCCTCTTGAGGGCCTAGCAGGGCCTGCTAAGCTTTTAAGGCTATGAGGAGACTTTTGAAGCCCCATAGCTGCACAGGAGCAGAATTCTCTGTTTGGATGACTATCTACAGAAAGGAGCTTTTATGAGGCTTCTCACGTATACACCAGTCACTGATTGAGCTCTCATAACCCAGACCCAGATTCTTCCTTGTGTACTATAAAACAAGGAAATGGGAATTACCACACTAGGTGGAGCATTTTTGGAAGGCGAGTTATGGTACATTAGTAAATATATTATGCCATTATTTATATTAATTGCCAGTACTAAAAGGCTGTAACTTCTTTCAGTTCGGGTGACCTGGAGCTATAAAGCCACCAGCTGAGAGTTATAAATGTCTGTCATTGCAAGACATCAATTGGCCATAAAAATAGTTGGAGTATTCACTTCTCTTTGACGGAAATGTGAAAAATGTGCTCTGGATCCCACTTTCTCGTCAAAACCCTTTTTCATTTCCCTCTTAGTACTGCCATACTAAATTATAGGGTTCCCAAACCCCACACTATCACACAGTGAAACTATACATGCTGAAGATTCTCAGGAACGCACAAAAATCTTCAGCTGCCTAAAAAAACCAAACATATTTTGACTTTGCATAACAGCAGTGTGCACTAACAAAAGCTTCTCATTTTTAACTTTTACTTCTTCTGTCTTGCCCTTTCAGCAAGTTTACTACACAAGGCAAAGAAAGCATTTCATAAACTGGCCTTGACAGAATATTAAGGGAAAGTGAATGAAGCTGAAATAGCTTTGGCACAGAGGCCTTCCATAAGGGATTAATGGGGAAAAAAAAGCCACTTTATGCAAATAGTTGTATTTGAAGAGACAGAAGTTAGACCCAGTTGCCTTCCACTGAAAACCAGAAAAATTTTCAAAATTACTGCTGTATGCGAGAAATTAATTTCAGAGAGAAAAGGAAGTTAAGTTTACCTACTTATTTTGAAATAAAGGTAGAAACAGAATTAATCTCATCTACAGATGTAATCAGTTTAATTTTTAATCAATGACTGAAAATACCATTTAAGAAGAACTCACCCCTTTTAAACAGGTTAATAAAAAATTAGGCTTAGTGGAAAGCTCAGCATGCTTCATTATACTCAAAAAATACAGTGTTTCATATTTTATATAACAGCTTTATTATCAAATGGCAAGAGACACTTAGTAATGATGTCATGCAGGTATCACCAAAAAAAAATTCCCAAAGATAAACAGGTCACCTAAGAGCTCAAAATCCCTTGCAATTAAAAAACAAAGCTACATCTTTCTAATGTCCTGGTTTGTTTCATGGTAGCCACTATTTTTCCGTCAAAATGTTATGGCTATCTCTTGGATCACTTGCTGGATTCCCTAAAGGAACGAGTAGGCTAGTACAGTACTCCACAGCACAGTGCTTTTTTTGCTTTCCACAAGGCCTGCTTTACTCTTCACAACCCTCAGAAGTCCTCATGGGATAGGAAAGCACCTCAGGCTGCTGGCAGCTGAAGATAAACACAGAAGGGATGGGTTTAAAAAAATGCTAAGGTTTTGAAAAAGTAAAGAACTCTATTTTGAACCTTTTTAAGGTCTTAAGGCTTTCAGTTATTATGATGGAAGCCAGTCTTGTGGCTGAAACACAACAGGTTTTCAGTAACAAAGCCTGATCCCATCTCCGTAGTGAAACAGAACTCAGTGAAAATGTCAAGTGATAGCACAAGTCACGTTAGATTGAAGGAGAGTTCAGTTCCTTCTTTAGTGACAAGGTTCCACCAAAACATTGGCTTTACACAGCATGGGAGGGATTTTAAAACAGCTTCTCTTACTGACCAAGAATTGAGACAAATTTTGAGAAAAGCCACCAGAAAATAAGTAGTAGGTAATTTATTCTGAGAGTTCATCTGCATGAAAAGTTAACTCTGCAGAAAAGTAGGCTGTAAATCTACAGCAGCTTCACACTCAGTAGTCCGGGGGACCCTTGCTCACATGGCTCAATTCACATCCAAGTTTACTATGAAATAAATCCCCTGGGTAGAGGAGCGCTGGAGATTAGAATGGCAGCAATAAAAGTTATCACTGTTCAGTGTTAAATGCCAAAGTACACTTTTAGAGTAAATTCTAAATAACAAAAGAATTGCTGAAGCTGAATGATCTTGCAATAAACTTGCAAACAGAACTGATATAAATTCCTTTATATACTTACGTAAAAAATATCATTTACTGTGCAGCCTGGATTTAAATTAAAGACAAATGGTGTATCAATATTTACTATATATTTACAAGTAATACTGTGATGAAATGAAGCAGTCAATTAACATTATGTTACAAAAATGAATAAACCCTTTAAAGGTACCAGTACCTTTTACAATATCACATTCATGAACTGTTCTCTTACATCTCAAAGATCTATGATATGATCATGAGTTAACACGAGGACACAGACAAATAAACCCTGGAACTGGAGCACATGCTGCTGTGTCAACTCCCTTTTCAGCAAGATACTGCAGGGGCATCAACCTAAACCACATGAGCAGCACTGGTTTCAGCAGGATAAAACATGAATGTGCTCCCCAGTTCCTGACCAGGGCCTTGTTTTATGGGGTTCCACTGAGAAGACAACAAGCTACCACAGCTGGAAGCACAAGGGGAGGTATCTTGTACCTTACTAAGAGAATTCATAGACTTCTACTGAAAGTGAGTCATGGCTGGTTGCCCACTGCCAGTCACTGACTTGGCAGACAATGGAACCCCTCCATTTCTATATACACCAACACAAGAGCCTGCTGTTCCATGGTGCTTTGAACATTATTTGGGATCAGCTGTTTGATAGGAACTGCACCAGTTTGTGTACCTGACATTTCTTTTAGCTAATCAAGCTGCAATGAGAAATTTTATACTCTTTACATATTGCTTGAGAAATGGTAATATTACACCGCTTAAGCATTTTTAAATCACTTGAGAACTGCCAGTTTTGTATAACCATACGATCACTTTCTTAAGCTGGCAGGATAAATCTATGCAAGTGAAATATTGACAAAATAATCACCATTAAAAAAATGAAAATTAGAACTCGAAAATCATCAGCTAGCCAAGATAAGAACTCTAAGCTGCTCCCTCCCTTCCTATATCCGCTCCCAGAATAAAATTTTACAGGGGCCAAGAGGGAATGATGTGACACTTTGCCTTTGTTAATACAGTAAGTAAAGCAGATGTAGATTCAAGTATTTAATTCCATACAGCACTAATAAACAGAAGTAAACAACCAGGATGGGAATAACATTGTAGTTAAAGTACTGCAAAGAACCTTTGTTTCTGAGTGAGCACCGTTATATTATTTTGAAACTCCCCAAGGCAAAAAAGAAGGAAAATATTGTGAGAAATGCACTCAGACCAGATCACATGCAAGCCTACAGAGAATGTTACAAAGTTGGACTGAATAATTCAGGGCTTTTTCCTGCAAGTGTTAGAAAGCATCATCTGTAGTTTATGTCTACATTACAATTTTTGCTCTGCACGTTACTAGAGCAAAATGTTACATCTATGTTCTCACTTCCCTCTCATCCTGAGGGCCACACACACACCCTCCCAAAGTAAAACACTGGTGGTTTGGTTACAAAACTATGTGCAGTACACTTCTGAACACATTTCCTTCTGTTTAAGGCCATGTGTTCATTTAAAGACATTCTTATCAATTACAAGCTTCCCCTTTAATTGCTTAAGATCCAATAGAAAAGCAAATATACAAATATCAGAAGTGCTGATCCTGAGATGAAGTATGGGAAATTCTGGTCCAGTTTGATCCTTATTCAAACTTCTGTTTCAGTTTCTTCTGGAAGAGAGCTGGTAGGATGGAGAGGATGGCTAGAATCATGAGAACAAAAACAGAGTTCCAGGAAACAGCTTCCCCTGCTGTTGTAAGCTGGTACAGCGTTGTTCCTGCCTTAATGGCTACAAAAGACGGTGGTGCTACACCTGGAGCAAGGAAAGGATGAAAAACCAGCTTGTTAGGGTGAAAAAAACCCATAATCAGTCATCCAAATTTTAACACCAAAATTTTGAGACTTTGTTGTATTGTACTCTTTTTTTTTTTAAGAGGGCCATAAATACTGAATTCAAAGACAAAAAACCCATATCAAAATAACTAGCTTTATGCCATTCTTAGTATTTTTAATGCTAACTCAAATACAGGAGACCAAGCAAATACTCTCTGCTCTTTAGACTCTGCAGATTTCAAGTTCTCTTTAAAAACTGATTTTAAGTTCGTAAAGGAAAAATACTGGATTGTTTCCTAACCAGATTAAAAAGTATGTGCAAAAATATGCCAATTGAAAAAGTTATAGCATATGCCCCTTCTGCTGGCCACCCGAAACTGTGGCTCACTAGCCACAATTCTTACCTAGGAAAGTGCCAATGAAAAACACTTTCAATGGCACGTTGATTACAGGAGATGTGATATTGATAAACCAGTTGGGAAGGAAAGGTGTTATTCTCAAAAATATTATGTAGTTAATGAGATGTTCTCTATGTCGTTCAACCTGTCAAAACAAAAACAAAAAATTAGTTTAAAAATCCCTGCCTTGAAAATACACAACCATAGAGGTTTAAAGGGGTTTTTTTCCTATCTTTTGTAGACATTTATATATTGCAAACATAAAAATCAGTTAAAAATGCGTGATGTGTGGAAGAGTTCCCAGGGAATCACCTATTAAACAGTACTGAGATCAGTCTGGAAATAGCTGTGTGTGACAGAGCACAGTGGTGATGTGTCTGACTGACTCAGCCAACTCAAGCAGCCAACAAGTCAAAGGCAGAGCCACAGGCCTTACTCTAACTTTAGCACACACCTCTGCCTAATTGTGGCCCAGTCAACACAGCCAGTCTCCAATCCTATTCCTAAAGCTTTTGCAGGAACTAGCAAGGAAGTTTGTTCCTTAATCCATTCTGTCCTAACCTGTGATCAAGCTTGAAACACAGCTATATTCCTCACTTGGAAACTCAGCCAGGTCACGGGTCTGAACTTCATGAGATGGCTGCTCCCAGCACAGCTCCAAAGCCTGTCTCCCCATAGGTTAGAATGCCCAGCATTAACATTTACCCAGGAGCAACAACAGCTTCAACTTCATTTACAGTATTAATTATGTTTTTAGGTCTAGCCCAGCTCCTTACACTAATGCTACAACAAAGCCTCTTCTCCTTCCAGCCTGGCTCTAGCACGTCAGCCCTTTCAGACAAGTGTAACCTCAAGCCAAGCTGCAAGGATAGCCAAGCATCCACAATTCTGGCCTATCCTGGCAGACCTGCACTAAGATTAAGCCTCAAATGGTTGAAAACAAACCTCGTCTGACTGCAATTCCACCTGAAATCTCACATGGCAGCTCACCCCAGCCACAACCCTGTTTTGCAGCTTTAGCCAAATTTAAATTTAACTGTAACACCAAAATCAGGAGCACTGTGGGTTTTTTAAATCTTAATGAAGGACAAATATTTAAATATTGATTAATGCTGCATATAAAATGGCTTACCCTCAATATACAAGCATGATACAGTCCAATTAACCTGGAAACAGTGAGATATGAGCTGCACGTGCAATTTTAAATCACATACTCAGTTCTACTAATGGCAATAGTAACCATTAGCTACTCAGAATAGTCTCAAGATCATACTGCAATATTAAGATTTACTTGGGTCAAGAGTCAAAGTAATACAATATAATCTAACAAGGTCAATTGTGCCAGACAGCTCCATATCTTATCTAATGAGGAACAAATTTAAAGCATTTTTATGTGATTCAAAAAATCTTGAACAGAGTACACGTGCTTCATATTTGCAAAAAAAAATCATTTGAATGTTTCAGACTATCCAAGAAAGACACATAGGGTCAAGTACAACTCACACTGTATTTCTGTACTGCAAAACCTCACATCTCACAATCAAGACTTGCTGAAACTGATGTTCCCATATACCGTAAGAGAACATTTCTAAATGCTCCAACTACAGTAACATCTTCAAATTAAGGTTTTTCAATCAGATCTACAGCTACAGGTTCCTCCAACACAAAAACACTAACCCACATTTCATTAGTCCTGATGCTTAGAGAGCAATTACTTAAAATTATCTAAAACTGGAGAGCTTTCCTATTGATGCCAAATAAACCAGGGGGGTGATCAGTTGCGAACACTTCCTAGGTAAGAACAACTTTCTATGGGGAAATACCATAAAAATCAGGAATATTTCCAGAATCCCTTCTGTGTAACTGGATACACGAGCACAAGAACTCCTAGTTTTCCATGCTATTCCATGACACTTTTTGTATCCTAAGTTCCAGCACGTCTAGAAACCTTACCTGTTCTGACCATTTTACTGCTTTTTCTGTTAAATATCTGTACACAACGGGACGTCCCACTAGGTATGAAAGCATATAGCAAAATGAAGCTCCAAGTCCTGAGCACTGCAAAAGAAAAGAAAACAGACAACAAATGAGCAGAAACTCTAATTAATGTCAGCCTTGCGTCCCTATTAACTACACTGCCTGGCTAGAGCAGGTTTCTATTCAGCCCTCCATTAGGGCTCTCCTGCAGCAGTATGTACACACTCCCTAAGTACGCTGTTGACCCAAGACAGCTTATTTCCAAGGCATTTAGATCAATCTTAGCACTCAAAGTAGACAACATTGATTACTTATCTGTTAATATCGAGTGCTTCTGCAGTTTTAAGACTTTGAACAGTGAAAGCTTTGCAAATAAGAGGCATGATGCCATTAAAGAAACTCAAACATGAAAACTGAACAGGTCCTCCCTACCTTCTCAATACTAAGGCTCATTATGATTGCATCTTTTGCCCATGACATATTTTAAAGCTTGTTGATTAAATACATTTCGAATCTTAAATTAAGCTTCTTGCATATTTAAGCCAGTTAAAAAACAGATGTATTTTGCAGTGTGATAATAAAACCACAGTAATTGTGTTGTGAAATTACAACTGGGTTCTGGCAGATGCTAAACACATCTGGAGTAAAGGAAACTCTGCTGATTCACACTCAAATGTCTTCATTATTAAGAAAACCTGGAGAAACAGCTCAGTGTTTTGGATCATCACCCAATGCTACAGTGAAATTTTGTGGGTAATTCTTGCAGCAGAGCTGAGTAAGAACTCAGTAGTGTATACCAGTTTCAGACTGATCATTTCCAACAGGAAGCTGCTCAGATGCTTGTATTGTATTCCAAATGAAATTGGAATGGCTTGGTTGTATTCCAAATGGACAGAAATATATGCCCTCACAAACTACTTTCCATACTTACCAGACAAACAAGAAATAAGGCCAGTGGAAAGGGATAAAGAAACCCTGACAGGATACTGAGAAATATAGACCCAGGAATAGCAAATGTTTGCAAGCTGGATGCGTCTTAGTCAAGGGAAAACATTTCTAAAAAGCTACACACTTCTCAATTTTATAAGCAATCAGGATACAGATTACAATTTGAAAAAGCATAAATAGGCAGGGCCTCTCAAGATCCTTGCCTCAAAATACCTTTTGTGGAGTAGCACAAGAAGCTCAAGCACAGAACAAGAAGATGTAGATTTATCACTATACATACAAAAAATAAGTCACTAAGTAATAAAAGCTGACTGCATTTTTCTCTTTATCTGTGCTACAACTGCCACAGAGGATTTATTGTGACTTCCAGGAAACACATACTTCTAATTTTACACAGTTGACTAGAGATGTGCAATTTCAGATATTCTCTCTGGAAAGTTCACAGGCCTATCCAAGCCCATAAGCACAAGTTTCATGGAAGACTGAAATGTATGAAGGCAGCTACTACTTCCTTACAAATAGGCTTGGTGTAATCACTAACTACAATAGCTGACCACTAATTTCAGTTAGAAATTTTTAAAAAGGCAAAAATTAGATTCCTGTAGCATAAGCAAGCAGGTTGTTGGATTTAAGGCTTGCTAGGTATACTTGAGACTATGATGCATTGCCCACTTTGGATAGAAAAGTTATAAAGAAAAAAAATCCTGCACACTATTTTACCCAAGTTGAATTGACCAAAATATTAAAAAGTCCAATAATTTTCCTGAGTCCATTACAGGCAGTGCAGCTTTTGCTAAGCAATGTCAAGGTTCAGAGGTAACTGTACCATGCCTGGAAACTGATCACAGACTACTGCTGAGACAGTAAAGGTCATCACATCAGCTGCTAGAGCAGCTCAGTGAAGTGCCAATTTATTCTACTCCTTGTTAATATATAGAAACGATCATTTTAATTTTCTTCATAGATCTATAATTTGGGAAACATGAAACACTTTTTGTGAAATACTTTAAAATAATGAGCTGAAGGACAGTTACTAATGGCACATTCAGTGCTGACTCTCCTGAGTTACGAAAGCCTCCTGCATTAAAACTGTGAAACAAACCTCTTCCATAGCTTTAAAGTTATTAACTTTTAGTTAAGTGTTCCAGTTAAGAGTGTGTTTAATGATTAATTAATACATTCAGCACTCAGGAAAAAGAAGTCAACACAGAACACAGGTACCCTTTGTGTGTTCCCTAGACAGAAAGTACTTCAGAAATTCGTCTCTCTAAAAGAAAACAGAGATTGGTTGTGTAAATTTGGGCAGTGCAGAGATGAAAGATGCTTCAAAATACTTTCCTTCAGAAATACCACTAAATAGTCTACAAATTACCCTTACGTGGAACTTTGGATGTCTCAAGGAAGAGCACTGCAGTTCTCCTTTAGAACAAACAGTCATTTCTACCTCAAAATTCACTTTATTTTGAAAGTTATAATAACACTGAAGTGAGACCAAGGCTAATATACAGAGAAACGTTTTTAAATTTCCAAGATTTTAAAATATTTGTGTCTCTTTGTAGACACTCCTGGGTATGTTAAACTTCACCCATGACCAAGAAGTTATCAATTTGTATTTTTCACTTATTTTTTCAGAGAAGCATGACTACATCAAAACTGCCCTTTATACCAGAAAAAGGATACAAAACATATGTGGCAAAATAAGCCACTAACACTTGAACGTAAAATGTGTCCTTGTATTTGGACAAGACTTTTCCCAAGGCCTTTGCATCATCCATATCTCTAGGAACCTTTATACATTCTCTTTCTTCTCTGGAGAGGAAAAAAAAAGCAGGAATGATGGAAAGATAATCAAACAGTGTAGTACAATTACTTACTGAATACAGAGATAATTAGATACAGTACATCACTAAATTACAGCTTCAGCAAACAAACCATGATTATTGTTGTAATAATGCTCTCAGATGAATACCTAATATTTACAGTGTGGTTTATATTAGAAAATCCCCCATTTTAGATATTTGCAACCTTTCTGTTTTTATTCGGTACAACAATGTGCTTCTTTTCTAGGTTTTTTTTTCTTACCAAGTCCTGATCAAAAAGAAATAATTGCGCAAGCCGAACCTTGGCAAGTGAAAGGAGCCAACATTTCAGCCAAAACCAACTGCAGCTGCCTGAGTGCTGGGGTCATAACAGTTGAAGTGCAGCAGGCGTGGCAGAACTTCAGCTCACAAACAAATAAAGCCCTAAGGGCAAAATCTCATGTCACACCTTAATCTGGTGCAACCCTGGACAGCACAATTGAGTGTCTTCACTTCCTCTGTATCAGACCTAGGGATCGGGCTGTTGCAAACTGACCTTGTTGAGCAAGTTAATCAGACAGAAAATTAACTACTAAAAGGGAAAAGAAAGCTGTCAGAGAAGCAGGCTTCCACCTGTCAGCCTGCCTGCCTTCCCAACACAAGTGCTGGGTGCAACAAGGAGGAGAAAAAGAGAAGGCAAAGTTTAGCTCGGAAGGAAGAAGGATTTCCCCTTTTGGTGACAGCCTCCAGTTTTACCAAGGCACAAGGAAGTTTAAAGTGAACCCAGCCTGAACCAAGCACACTCTGGCTCTCACCTGAAGAAGGTTAAGGACAAAGTCAGTTACCACTGATAATGTGCTAGGGGGTAACATCTCAAAACATGGGATCTTCACTGTGCAAGAGAAACCTTAGCTCAAGACCAATTCTCTGATTTTGTGTCATATCCCCATGCAGGCTCCTCTACAATCTGATACTGAAAAGCAAATAAATTCATAAATTAAACTTTCATAACATACTTACTCACTAAGTTGTGGGAAATTTTTATATACCAGGAACATAAGGAAAGCAGCTGATAAGAAGATGGACACTAAAATAAGAAGTGATGTCCGAGCTGATCCACCTTCTGCAAGAGCTTTCCCTGAAATTAAACATAAAACAAAGTTAGAAAAAACCCCAGAACTACCAAAACAAAACCACAAAAATGAATCCCTCACAACTTACAATGGATTTCAGACTTATCCTTTAAGAGAATATTAAAGTAAACCCTCTGTGGACATCATCTTCGCACCAATGCTTTCAATAACACACATTGCTTACATTCCCTGAAAGCTTTCAAACAACTTTGAAGTTTTTACACTGGCAAACATCCCACAGAAGTCAACTTCTATGATCCATAATAATTTAAGCCTCAATTAATAAATACATTTGTAAAGAGAAAAAATAGAGCTAAACAACGTAAGTCATACATATGTTTTCCTTTTTGCCAGAAATCTTCTGCCAGTCTAATTAACTAGAGATTTAACTTGGAAGTTAAGTTTCCAGGATGTACAACATAACTTTGAAACCTGCTCATTAACAGATTTTGGGGGGTTTTTTTCCCTCTAATGAAAGACTACCAGACACAGCCAGTTAGGTGAGACACATTCACCAGGAGGAAACCTATATAAACACACACACACACCAGCCTGTGATATAAAGATCACAGTTCCTAGTCTTGGGAATTACACATATTTTACACTCATGTGGATATATATACATAAACGTGTATTAGCCTTTAAATTCCTGCGTAGTGGAAGTAATGGGAGTACAGTAAGTGACACAATGACATTTTAGGCCTCTTCTGTATTTCAGATTTTTATCAAAGTGACCACATACGTGCAATACTCTGATTAACACAAATACAACTACACACATTAAGAATTTAAAACTGAAATGAACACTAAGTACTCCCTGCATCCACATCAGGGTGTGTATGTGTGCATGTATTAAACCGCTCTCTCCTCTGGCGCTTTGAGGCTCACCCAGCTTCTCACCCAGGGTCACCTGAAGTACACATGAAGAGCCGAGGCTCTGTTTTCCCTCGCAGATACCGCTGGCACAACTACAATGCCAACACACAACACTCAAGCGGGTCACGCTGACACCTCACTGTTGTGAAATGCAGTGACTGGATGACGAAACCCACGGAGCCGGCTGGGCGAGCTGGCAATTTTATCGGCTTTAAGGTTTTTCGGGTTTAAGGTCAGCGCGACCCCACAGGTGTGCACTGGGTCAGCCGAGGCCAAAGGCAGCATCCACAAAGCAGGTACAACCACAGAATCACAGAACCGTCAGGCTGGAAGGGACCACAGTGGTCATCTGGTCCAACCTCCCTGCTCAAGCAGGGTCATCCCAGAGCACATGGAACAGGACTGCATCCACACGGTTCTTGAGTACCTCCAGTGAGAGAGACTCCACACCCTGTCTGGGCAATCTGTTCCAGCGCACTGTAACCGTGGTTATTCTGACAACACCTTCTCCAAGGAGCAAAATAAAGGATAGATAAATAAATAAATAAGCAACTTATGGGGCCAAAAAAGAAAAACACAGCCCACTGCGCTTTCTGCCACTTCCACTTTCTATACTTCAGCCGTGCCGGTAGTGGAATAACACAAACACACAGACACACACACACACGAAACCACGCGTGTTCCCTCATGCAGGGCAGAAAGGAAAGGGGTCGGTGCCCCATTTCGGCTCCCGCGGGGCGGGAGCCGCCTCACCCCACACGCACCGTGAGGGGCCCGGCCCGGCCGCCCCAGAGCCCGCGCGGGACGGGGCCGGTGCCCGAGGCGCCGAGAGGCACCGCCAGCCGCACCGGGCACCGACACCCGCATCAGGCAGCGTCCGATGCCAGGGCGAGGTCACCCCCGCTCCCGCCGCCCCGAGCCCCCGGCACCTTCCAGAAGCTGCCGCTGGTGCCTGGCGCTCTCCGCCGCCGCCGCCTGGCAAGGCCCGCGCTCCGCCGCCCTCCGCTGCGCCATGGCTCCGCGACGCCCCGGGGCCCGGCGAGTCAGGGCCGGGGCAGGCCTCGGCGGCACCGGGAGCCGCGGGGAGCAGGAGGCGGGACCGGCAGCACCGGGAGCCGGGGGCAGGAGGAGGAGAAGGAGGAGGTGGGACCGGCCGCTCCTCCTCTCCTCACCCCACCGGGTCGCGGCCGCGCTCCCGCCCCCGCCGCCTCATGGCGCATGCGCTTTTCTCGGGGCATTACGGCTTTGCTGTGGTATACGGGAGCACGTGTTGGGCTCCACGTCCTTGAAATGCGGTGGCGGGTTAGTGGCGGTAAATACGGTAACACCGCCTTTTGGGCGTACCCGTGTGGGTATATACGGTAATGGGTGCGCTCACTGGTGGTAAATACGGTGCGGGACGGCGGTGTCCCGGTCCGTCCTCTCGGCCCCGGCTGCGGAGAAATCACATAAATCACAGAATCACAGGATCAATTAGGTTGGGAAAGACCTCTGAGATCATCGAGTCCAACCTGTGACCGAACACCGCGGTGTCAACTAGACCATGGCATGGAGTGCCACGTCCAGTCTTTCCTTGAACTCCTCCAGGGACGGTGACTCCACCACCTCCCTGGGCAGTCCGTTCCAGTGTCTAGTCACCTTTTGTTTGGAGAAATTCCTCCTGATGACCAACCTGAACCTCCCCTGGCACAGGGGGGAAGTTCAAGAGGATGTGTCCTCTTGCCCTGTCGCTGCTTCCCTGGGAGAAGAGCCCGACCCTCCCAGGCTACAGCCTTCTTTCAGGGAGTTCCAGAGAGCGATAAGGTCCCCCCTAAGCCTCCTTTTCCCAGGCTAAACACCCCCAGATCCCTCAGCCGCTCCGCACAGGACTTGTGCTCCAGACCCTTCCCCAGCTTCGTTTCCCTTTTCTGGACACACCAGCGCCGATCGTGCCAGAGGGCAGTGGGATAAAACCCGTCTGCGAGCTCGTTTTCCCTCGGCAATGGCTTTCCATCAGTGAAGGGAGCAGGATTTCCCCTCAGGGAGCGGGAGGCGGGAGCCCCTCGGCGCCTCTGACTGTGGCGCTGGAACAGTGCCGGGCTTCCAGGAAAGGGGGAACTTGGTTGGATTTGTTCCTCTCGTTCGAAAAGAAAGTTTATTTCCCGGGAAGAAGGAAAACTTCTCTCTCAGCCCCGGGATTTTCCTCACGTCGGTTCCTGTCAGTAAGAAGGTTTGAAATCCCGCAGAAAAGCCAGCGGGGCATGTCCCACTGTTCGCGGATTCCTCGGCGTTCAGGCCGAACGTGACCTCGAAGCACCTTTTCCTCTGCGATCTTCTGGCGCCAGGAGATCCCTGAAACTTTCCGAGTGCCTGGGCAGCACACAGTGTTACAGGGAGAGTTCTGCAGGGAGAACACTGGAACCCTGCAGACAACACACATTGCAGAAGCTTCTGGGCAGACAGCTTGGCTGAGGGAGCTATGGTGACACCCCCTCGTCCCTTTTCCAGCTGTGTCTGCTCATAAATGTCCAATCCTTCCTCAGGGTTTTCTAGAAAGGAAACTCTCCTGAGAGAGCTGGACATTCAGAGTTAATTTCAGCCTCGTTTGTCTGATTACTCCACCCTTATACCATGACAAAACAGCTCTTAAAATTGCTCATACAGGATCCAGCAGATCAGTTGTTTCATAGCAGTGGTATTTACAGATTGTTGTATTTCCCCAGATCACAGACCTTTCCAAAGCTGTGAGGAAGATGCAGGTCAGCACACAGCAGAGCTCTTAAAAGCGTGGCTTTATTGCTACATGTACAAAACTCACTGATGTTACAGTGCAAGTGTCTACAGGAAGTTGATGATTCATTTAAGATCTAAATAGTCTAATATGCTATTACACAAGTACAGCTCGTGCCAAATCCAGTGGCAGGAAATAATCCAAACTATAAATTGTGGTCAGATTCCACATAAAGCTTCAAATCACGAGCAGATTCCATGTGAAGCTATAATTTACTCAGAATTTATTTCTTTTAGAAACAAATTATTTGAAATTATTTCATTATGTCACGTAATTAGCTCTTTTAATATTTGCAATTGATAATTCAGGAATTTAGTGCCCTGAGAAGCTGGTTAGGTCTACAAACTTGCTGCTCTGGGCATTGATGCCAGATGAGGGAGTCCTTTGTT
Organism: Falcunculus frontatus; assembly: GCA_013398115.1. NCBI lineage: Eukaryota > Metazoa > Chordata > Aves > Passeriformes > Falcunculus > Falcunculus frontatus. The sequence continues at coordinate 170,194 of VZRV01007600.1, forward strand.
TTTTCAAACCCTTTCACTAGAAAATTGTACACAGTAGCATGATGGGAATTGCTGACACTGTAGAAAATAGCATTTTTTCCCCTATTGTAAATGCACATCATGTGTGTCATCTCTTTTTGGTTATTACTTCTGAAACTCCAGGTAAAATGATTCAAATACTGGGACTTTTTTCCTCTCTGACTAACTTCTGACAAAGCATCAAATAGATACTAAACTGAAGAATGTGGGAAGCAAAACTGGAAACCAGATTATTATGTAGACAAATCCTTACCGAGTAATCCTGAAACAGAGGAGGAAAGATGCAGACTGAAAGGTGTGAATAAGATAAGCAGCACAATTTAAAAGCTGTAGATGGTAAATGCTGCAAGGGCCATCTCTCATTTTGGTGAGGTGGATTGTTCAGTGGGGTATGAATCCCATTTTGGTGTGATTGTTGTTCAGTAGCCACTCAGAGCCAAGGAGCTGGGCAGAACCTGCTCCAGGGGATGTCTGATTTCTAATTAATCTGCTCTGTATTGTGTAGCCCCTCTGTGTAACCCAAATGCAGATAAACTGACACACAGGCCAAGTGACTTCTGATTCTTGCTGAATCCTCTCCAGTTCCCCTGTCCAAGACATCACTGTAAAATGCCCAACAAGCAATTTCAACGATATAGATTTGCTCCATGTTTCCCCTCCCATTTAGTAAAAAGCACGTGGCCTGCAGGTGATTCCCAGGATGCTGATTCTGCAGTAAGCTCACAGTGTTAGTATATGTCTCATTAAAAATAGAGAAGATAACTCTAATCACCTCGCTGTTAAGGAGCTCCAGCTCTCTGAATTGCTGCCAGAGTGAAATTTAAGGATTCATTAGATAGATCACTTTGCAGTTGATATGCACTGCACAAATTATATTTGTTAGACTGGATTATCAGCAGATTTTAAACTGTTTGTCACTGTTCTTGGTTCTCCTTGCTGGGAGGGGCTGCTGGTGGGAATGTTGCCTCTTTCACTAAACTTTGAAATTGTCAGTGGTGTTTAGTATCTGCTGATAATTTGAATAGTCCCCTGCAAAGATGCCCACACCTAACAAATGCCAGCAGAACCTCTGCACTCACTCAGGGAGAAAAAGGACATGTCTGGGGAATGTTCCTTAGGGCTCACTCTGTAAATTAAATCATTCAGGAACTCTGTTTAGAAGATTAAATTAGATTTATTTACTGGAAAGAAGGCAAAGAATGAAAAACACTGCCATAGGCCACATCCTGTACGTATTCAGAGCACAAAGAGTTTTGGTAGCTGGAACTCAGTGAGTATCAAGGAAATTTTTGACACGTGGTTGAGATCAGTGCTGCCAGGAACAGCTTCACTCCACAGCACACTGGGAACAATAACTATGGACTGAAAATAGATTTACTCTCGGCATGTATAAAGTATCCTCTATATATAATGTATAACTTAAGAAAGAGCACAAAACCTGCCCTGTCTTTGGAGCATCTTTCTAAGCCCCACCTGACAGAGAACACACGCTGCAGAATGCTTTGTCCAGCAGAGAAATGAGAGAAGTGCTCCAGTCTCCAGTTGGAGTTTGCTCAGTGACTTTACCAGTGGGAGCAGCACTCTCTGTACTTAGAGGCCAGAGACTGAACGAGCTAAAAGAAATCATATGAAATGGTTTTTGGAAAATGCACCTTAAACTCAGAGTAGGAGTTCCTTCAAATTATCTGTGAACCAAAAAAAGCAAAATGTTTTTCTGACCTGCTGGAAAGTTACAAACCAGATTGACATCTACCAGGGCAGCAGCTAAGTGGTCAGATCCATGAAGTCACTTCCTTCTGTGGGTGGTTGGATGAAATGATTTATTTTGTCAGACTGAAAGAGTTGTCTTCCCTCAGCACAGAAACTTGTGTTCGTTTCTTTTCTAAATCACTCCTAGATGGACTGATGGCGCCCATGTCACATGGCTGAGTCACTGACACTGCTGATGCTTTGTGGTCTGAGTCATGCTAATTGTCAGCAAGAGGAAGGAGGATGAGGCACTGAGAGTGATCCTACTCCTGAGAGCTTCTAGCTGAAAATGATAAAAACCAGGAACACTAATCAACAAGTAAATCATACGTATAATTTCTTGAGAAGTGCAGATTCAGAACCCTTTTCTTCCCCTAGTATTGTCTTTTTTTGGACCATCACAAAGCAAACTGCATTGTTTTAACATTTTTATTTTGTGTAAATATGGCAAGAAATTAAACTTCAAACATTTATTGTCATTCTATCTAAATTCTAATTTAAACCAAATAAACCTGTGTGCTTGGAATGGGGCTTGTGTGTTTTACTGAGCTCATGCTTTCATCAGCTATGTGAGGAGTTTGAGGATGTAACCAGAGAATAACCATCTGCACAGGAGACAACTTAGGGTGAAACGTGAATGCACTGATCAAAATTAATAGAAAAATGTCACCAACAAGTGAGATAAATAGAAGTAAGCACCTATTTGTAGCTGTTTGTGTGAATGAAGGATTAGAAATTTCTTGGAGCCCAAAGGAGAGTTAAGGAAAGATTTATTCATAAAAGTCAATGCTCAAGGATAGAAGCTGAAAAAATTACTAAGCAGCAAGGGAGACCAGAACTTGTAAGCATTAAAATGAGTTGAATCTGAGCTCAGGGATCATAAGTATTCAGATTTGTTTCTCTCCTGGTATTTTTTATAGAATGTGTGATTCTTAACTCCTATTGTCCATTTTATGTAGAGTTGTACATTTTGGGTACATCCTGCACGTATGTACAGACAATACACTGTACACAGATTTATGTGCAAATGTACAAAGTGCAGATTTACAATAGTGTGTACCTATTTTCATTACTGCTTAATTACTTAGAAACACAGTGAAATAGATAGGCTATGATGTTTCTATTCCAAATGGTAAAAATAAGAGCCAGATTCTCAATTCTGATGCACCTCTTGTTCCTAATTAATAGTTAATAAATCCCCTTTAATAGTTAGGTTGTTGGTTTTGTTGTTTTTTTTTTCCTGTGGAATGTGTCAGTGGTGAACATGAAATGGGGAAAGAAACTTTTCTGGTCAGTCTGCTCATATCCTCTATTTGAATGCAAAAACCCAGGAATTAAAGGTTATTTAGTCTTCCTGCAAATTAAGAGTGAAACATACCCTATAATAAGCTTATGCCACCCCAGCTGAGGAACATGAAAGCTCTGTCAGATTCCTTACATGTAGTTCCAAACTTCAGAGGCCTTACTTCTGATTCTATTTTTTTCCCAGTCTTGGAAAGCACTTTCTCTAAAAAGTCAAACCTCTTATTAAACATACCAATAAAAGAGGGAGTTCCCATCACAGTACAAGGAATCTCAGATGTCCTCCTGAGAGCAATAACCAACTTAGTGTTTGTAACAGGAAGAGGGAGGAACAGCTCCACCTCCCTCTGTCCATCACCTCATCCCAGCTTTTAGTCCAACCTACAGCATCTGAGTTCTAGGAATGGGCTCAGGCAGCAAATATGTTGAAGAGCTCCGCCAATGTCAGCTCTTTAAGATAGGTAGCAAGGGAAGCAAAAATATTTCCAAAGCAAGAAAATATTCCTGGCACCTGATTCTAGCTCAGAGTCTCCTTCAAAGCTCTCGGGGGTACCTGTGGAGCACAGCAGAGCCCACACAGAGCACAGCACAGCGTGATCGGGGGAGGCCAAAAGGGAGGCAGCAGGAAAGGAGAGTGGGATGTGGAGCAGCAGGGAGAGTCCTTGCTTGACTCAAAAGCAGCTGCACAAGAGTTCAGCCATGCAGCTCCTCTCTGCAGCTGAGGTATTTATAAGCTGGTGTTTATTGCTTGTGATAATGATCACAGTTGTAAATTTCTGTGTAGAGAATGCACAGGCCCTTATCCCGAGATACACCCATTAGTCGTGATTCATATTTAATGCTAGGGTAGGATTAAACGTAATTATCAGATTTATACCCTGTCTGAAGCTGAGTTTATACTAACATAGCTGAAAATCCAAATATTCCTGCTAAGGAGGAATATGTTCCTTCAAGGATTCCTTCTAATTTATAGCAGTGATGTAGCAGGACATACCCATCTGCAGAGCAAAAGTTTCCAAATCTAAGTTATTCCATGCTGATAAAAACACCACCTTTAATCTGATCAAAGACCCGTTTTAATATATCTTTAGATGGCATTACAGATGTTGCCTCTACAAATGTGGAATTGAAGTTTCAGCTCAGTTAAACCAAAAATTGTTGGTCTGGAGAACCAGCTTCAGGTCACCTCCCAGTGTTGAACACACGCTGGGGTGTGTCGCTTTGAAAATGTCTGATCTGCTGGAGTAATTACAGAAATCAATGCTGCAGAGTGCAATCAAGGTTTTTTAAGCTGCTTTTTCTACTATCCTCAGAAAGGCCCAAGTGGAACCTCCTGCTGGAACTCATCAGGACCTGAACGATCTCCTCTTGCTGCTTGGTTCTTAAAAATATCGTAACTGTCTATTGACGTTTCCTTCTGCGTTTTGTTTGTTGACTGTAAGTAGGATAAGCAGGTTGCACTGTCATAAAGAAAGCTTCCTTTTATTTTAATTGGCCCTGATTTGAGGTCCTAACTCTGTGCCCTAATGTTAAGAAAGATGCTACATGAGAAAATGTGTTTATAAAAGAATAATTGAAAGGAATAAGATGCTAAGCATAGAGTAAACACTGTGAAAGGTTAAAAATGAAAATCTGAGATCCAAACAGTTCAGATTCCTCATTTATTCTACAGGCCTTGGAATGTGGTCTTTCCACAACTCACCACTCGGTTACCAGCCCTGGGTTTTCAGCAGAAATATCAATCAGCCAATTGCCTGAAGATATTGAAGGCAGAGTGGAGTGGTTAAATTACCAGCGACCATGTCCCGCTCTCAGTGCAGTTGTAATCATTCTCTGGTGTAAAACGGATGCATTTTGCTTGGAAAAGGAGGTACAGATCAGCAGTAAAGGCATGTAGTTTTGAAAAACAGACCAATAAAGTGTAAAATCAACACTTGCTTCAGTGTTATTAATTACCTAAATAATATAATTCCCTTCAGGAATGCTGTGGTAGCTATGCCTGGCAAAGGAGAAATTATAAAGACAGAGCTTTTCAGAAACCCTGAGTATCAGACTTGTGACCTCAGCTTTTCTGAAATTCAGGCTCAGCATGACTCGGTGTAGCACTGGGTCGTGTGACACTGTGTTCCTGGGGTTTTCTCTTCTGGGAATACATTTCTCTCTTACCTACATACCATGGTAAACTATGTTACATCGTCACACAAGGGGAACACGTTCTGGTCTGATGGCAGGAGCAGCTTCTAATGACACAAGGCCTTACACACTTACTTGGTAGTGCCATCAGTGACAGGGGCACCGGTTTAATCAGCCTTGTTCCAAAATTTACAGTTTGAAGTGCTGCTGCTTTTACTGTTGTTTCTGAACCTCTTCATATCATCAGCGTACCCAAAATTATAGCAGTTGGCCAATCCGAGCTGTTCACTGCTGGTGCTCACAAATGGTTGCTTTCATTGCTGAAGAGGATCATTGCTTTTGATTGAAAATTTCTTCGATCTTAAAGGAGTAAGAGAGGAAAAATTTAGGATCTTTGGAAGTCCAGACCAGACAAAGATTTGGGAAAAAAGTTGCATGGTAGTCAGACACTCGATTCAGGAAGAAAACGTGGAACGACAATTCTGATGGGGAAAGGAAGATGGGGAAGTGTGTTCAGGTAATATGGGAGTGTGAGACAGGTTGCAGAAGAAAGCAGAATAGGGAAAAAGGAAAAGTAGGAAAACTCAGTATTACTTTTTAAGAAAGCAACACTTCCAGAGAAAAAGTTTAGAACTTCTAGATCTTTCCCACGTTGCAAGGACTCCCTGCAACCTTCAGATAAATTGCATGAATTGCATTTGAGACTAGAAGGGTAGAAGTTTTTTCGTGTTACGATGTGTTTCACAATTCACAATTTAAGAATGCATGGTCTAATCATAATATGTGCAAATGTCATGCCATGTTTTCATCTAGATTGCTTTTTCTGTGAGATACAAAATGTCTGCATGTGAGAGTGCTCAGTGTGTTTGTCCTGATCTGGCCTCTAAGGTCTAAGTGCTTGCAGAAAACAACCATAAAGAGTGGGCCAATTATCAGTTCACAAGGAACAAACCTTTCACCTTTGCTGTGTGCAGCCACACCCACAGTTAGTTTTTAAGAAATACATTTAGGTCATCATTAAACCAGTAGTCTGCAATGGAAAATAATTAAAATTCAGAGCAATATCAGAAGGGTCAAAACATGATTTAATTGAAAAGCTGCCAACATTCTGAGAAATTATTTGCTGTATGTGTATTCCTATGGGAAATTATTAAATTAATTGAAAAAGCTTTAATATGACTGATAGCACTTACTATCATAATAAATGAGCATCACAAAATCAGTTGTTAATCAGGATTAGAGATTAAATGGGGACAGTCTGATAAGAATCGACTCTTTTCACCCAAGGCAGTTCTGTGAAGGAAACCTCTTCATCTCAATTTTGAACATTATGTACCCAGTCCTAGACAAGTTTCCTGTCAGATACCTTGGCTGAATGCAGAAATCCAGATCTACAAATAATCTATAAAGTTGCATGTTTTCTACTGCATGAAATACTAGTTTCCTTTTGCCTATGGATAAACCACAGGATCAGCTTTTTGGCCTGTTCCCTGCAACAAAATTGGCTAAAACCAGTGACTGCAGAAAAGAAGTGGCAGGTGCTTGAGTAAGACATAATTAATATGATGTAATCATTTCTGAATGAGCAAGACTAACACAGACAAAATAAAAGGAGTCCCCAGGAAGACTGATAAGTGGTTTTATGAGAACTACAAAAGGCTGGTGTGCCATTATTCTGTAGAAATCCTTACTGTAGCTGAACAAGCATTTTTTAGTGTGGAATTACTTGCTGTACTGGTAATACAATATCATCCAAATGCTTTAGTAAACTTTAACTTTGATTTGGCTGTAGCAATTAATTATTTTATCTTGTCAACCTGGGAGAAACATGAATAAAAACTCATTTCACATTCTAAAGTGAGGAATCCTTTCTGCTCAGGAAAGGCCAGGAGTGGAACAGCAGGATGCTGGCAAGCAGGAGCCAAGGATTATGAGGAGTGCCCAGAGGAAGCTGACGCAGCTCCTTGCTATCCTGAGAACATGATGTTGTCCTGCATGCATCATTCATGTACCTTCCAAAGGTGAAATGAGGGGCAAGTACTTTCCACCTTGTTACTTCACAAAACATCTGGAAAAGACACAGAGTCTTGTTCAGACAAAGACACGGGCAGTGGCAGTATGTTTCTCGTGTTTCCTGCCTTGCCTTGCTGCTGCAGGTACTGGAATTTTAATCCAGCTGTTGGCTACCAAGAGCCTGGAAGCCATAGGAGTGTGGATTTGTGAGCAGCTACTCCTGCTGTCCCACCTGTTGCTCTACATAAACAATCAGTGGTGCACCCACAGTCACCAGGAAACACAGATGTGTGTGCGCAGCCAAAGTGGAGTAATATCAATTTCATCGCTTGTGTTCATATCTGTATTTCTTTAGCAATTTACACACAGGTCAGCATAAGTCCTATGTTTGCACATCCCAGCATTATGACTGCTTTTGTTAAATTAGAAAATACTGATATTTAAAACCAAATATAACCAAATAGAAAACATATTAAACCCTTTTGGACAGCAATACTGAATTGCTGAACCAAGGAATGAAAACTACGAGTCTCCCAATAGAAGTGCCGATCAGATAACATCTAAAACACAAGTAAAAGAAGAAAATTAAGATGATTTCTTATAAAAAATGTATTTTTAATACGCTCAAATTCTGTTATTTATCTTCACTTTATCTAGGAAATCCCCACATTGTCTACCCTAATTTTGTTCTTTTCGACTCTCTTAACATGAGCAGCTATCTAAGGCTTACGATCTACAAAAACATTTCTAATAGCAAAGTAATTCCTTGAAAAAGTAAGGTAGTTTCATGAAATGTTATTTATTTAAAAAACATCTATCAAAAGTTGTGGTTCACTTAGTGAATCAGGAATCAAACAGAAAAGCATGTTTCTTTTAGTACCTGTAAGTAAACTTTCCAGTTTATTTGCTGCTCACAAACTCTGTATCTCATCTCAGTTTTTCTCCCAGTGAGCTGTGAGCATGTCCTTGTGTGCCCCTGGGTCTTTCTTTGATGCCTGCCTTTACTAAGCTTCCTCTTGAGCAGACAGAGAGTTCACCCTGCCACAGTCAGTCTCCTCTCTTTGCAGTCAGGCCCAAGAAACACACGTGGCTCTATAGCTCAAGTTCTTCACCTCTTCTGCTAACACAGTTGTGATTTTTTAGCTGTATATTCTTAAACAACCAAAGCGGTTTTACATTTTTCCTGCATAGAAGACTCCTTTTCTAGCTACCTGCTCCCCCTGTATTATGCAGAAATCCAGTAACTTTACTCTCTGAGTGCTTTGCTTTGTCTCCTCAAGTTTAGAAAGGACAGAGGGAAAGGCAGATGACAAAAGACGGAAAAGTAAGAAAAAGGAAGAATGTACCATGCCAGCACAACCAAAATGTGTTTTCTTTTTCATAATAAATCTATCATAAATCCCAAATGTGCAGTTAGGACTGTGGTCATCACTAGAGGTCAATCATTTTTACTGATCTGAAATGCTTCGCAGGCTCCTGAGAAGCCATGCTGGCACACTTCCCAAACACAGGTGTGTCCTGGAGGGAACTGCCTGGAGTTGTGTGGACTGGAATGAGTTCACAAACTGAATGCTGTGTTGCTAGATTACTGAAATTCTTAATGTGTGTTTGTAGTTCCTTGCATATGAAAAGCTTTCCCTAAGTGCTGAGAATTTATTCTGAGTGATTTTTTAATATAATAAAATCCTAGTCCTGTTCGACTGATTGTTATTTAATCAATCTAAATGGAAACAGGATAGGATTATAAAGACTAAAATTATTCTAAACAGAACTCTCTGTCTTATTAAATAGAATGAAATATTATAGCTTGATAAATGTACATATAGCTTGCATAAGCCTCACTTGCACATACATTTAATTATACAATTAAAGTTATAGCTTAAATATTCTTTTTTACTCTTTGGAAGTTCTGGAAATTTTTGCCTGTTCCACAGTTTGAATATTTTCACAACTCTTCCTGAACAGTTCCAGTTTATTATTGCATCTTGGCTGTAAAAACTGCAATAGAAAGCTTGTGTTTTAAAAATCAGCGTCTGCTTGAACACTACTAACTCACAGATACACACCCCTTAGACTTAAATGTTCTTTAAATTTGCTTCCTCAAAATGTAAAGTCAGCATTACATTGGATTCACAGCTGTCCATTTGAGGAACAATCATAAAAAATAAATAAGCTTGGGGTCCTATTTAAGGAACAGTAAGGAAAGGACATACTTGTTTCCTTGCAAAAATAAAAGAAACCAACTCCCATAACGCATATAAAGAGATATTCTTGGCGAACACTGTGATCACAGGCATTATTCTGCGGTCACACTGTAATTCTGTGATCCTCAGCACGAGTTTTCATTTCACAATAGTATGACCAATTCCATTGATGCCTTTGTAACTTCTGTGCCTATGCAACCGTATCAAAAATGTAAAAAAAAGCATGAACTGTGAGTGTCACCTTAGTGCCACAAATACCAGTTGCTGTCTCCTGCTCATCTCTCCAGGGTGTCACCAATCCACCATTCTGCAGCTCTGTAAGTGGCATTTTCCCTCAGGGCCATGAAATATAAATACACAGGGTGGAAAACAGAGCAAGAGGGAGGAGGAGGAGGTGAAACTGCCGTAGGTTACAGACACTCTTGCTCCACTGTCTGTCACACAGGGCCTGAAGCAGGCTGTGGGCTGGATTAGCTGGACTTCACATAGTGCAAACTGAGCCTTCAGGAGCAGATAGATCTAACCCGACAGCAAACAGCAAAACCCAAAACATTGTGCAGTTCATCGTCACATCATCTAGTCCAACATCCTGTTCAAGTTTTTTGAACTTTTTTTTAAATTAAAGCACTAATCTTGTTGGTTTGACTGAAGCACAGCTTGTGTTTTCACTAAAACACATCTTCCAGAACTGCATCCAGTCTCGCTTGGAAAAAAGAAAATACCAATTAGCACCACTGGGAATTTTTTTCAGTGACTCTCTAGTTTCACCTGTTAGACATTTGTTCCTCTTACAGCTTTATTCACTAAAGAGCTGTTCAGTACCCTGATCTTTCTCTTTTTCCTCACCTTGCTGTCCAGAGTTAACTGATAAAATGATGAGGAAGTCCCGCATCTTTGAAGAGATGTTTATTAAGATGTCCAGTTTTTCTGATCCCAGAAGAATCCTACATCAGAGATTTTTGTATTTCCTGGTTTTGTTTGTTTGTTGGGATATTTTTAATTTTTTTAATATACCATTGATCTAAAAGCCCTGTGAAAGCTCTAAGAAAGCTCTCTCTCCTTGGCATTTACTCAGGACCTTAATATCCCTGGCTCTATTACAGCAACTGTTTCTTTGTAGCTTCATCGCAGCGTTGCTACTTCTGCTGTTCCACTTGCAGACACTTCCACCAGCTAATGGCAGAATCTTGTTTTCAGCATCTGTCCCCTGGGAAACCTGTTTGGATATGGGGTTTAGCATCTGCTCAAGCCTTGCCATCTGGCTGGAGGGGATGGGGATGGCTCCTGGGGTTTTTGGCGGGGTGAAGCTACTATTGAGCTCATGGCTACATAAGGGAGCGTAGTGCCTTCCTCACCGAACAAAATTCTGAAGAAATTTCAGCGAAGTTCTCCTTAGGGGTGAAGCCAGCTCCCAGTTGACTAAAGGGGATTAAAGGGAGCTGTGAAACCATGGGGTGCACATGCAATGGCATCCTGCTCCCTTGGCTAGAGCCAGCCCCAGAGCAGGGACTCCGCAAGGAACCACCCTTACTCTGCCTGCTAAATCTCTGTTTCACCTCAGCACAATTCTAGTGACAAACAGCAACCAAGACTCCCCACAACTTTTGTCTTAAACATAACTGGACATTTCAAGCAGGTCTCACACAGATGAAGAGAATAAACTCTTCATCTTAAATAACTTTTGGGGATATTTCATGCATTGCAATTTGTAAATACCTAAAAACCATAAATGCTGGTGGTATTCTCTGGCAATGGAACATCTGTCTCTCCCCACCAGAGGGAGGGACAAACCACTTCCCCACTCCCCGTCTTCAGACCTCTGTTTCCAACTCAAAGATTGTGGTAAGTCTTTTGCCACAACATCCTGCTGGGAGCTCATGCCAACCTGCATGCCCATGGTATCCCTGGTGATCCTTCCAGTCTCTCATTTTCTGTTCTTCTACATGTAACTTCACATTTGGCTGTGTTAAAGTGCACTTCTGTTTCTTTTTCAGGTTACCATCTCGTCCCCTCTACATAGGATTGTTTTGCTAATCTTATGTCGTTCTTACAACGATCTGCAGTGATTTTTGTATTTATTTCAAAACTGCCTAAAATATCAAATAGAGTCTGCTAGTGGTATCAGTAGAAATCCAGTCGAAATTGGCCCCTTAAATAATCACTCTTCTTTTATCACCTTTTAACTGAGAATTGTAATTTAACCAGTTGTCAATTCCTTCAGTGTACGATCAGGGTCATAGCCTAGTATGATATTTTAAAGCAAAGAAATATACTTATTCTGTACCATTTCCCCAGCCAAACCAGAGAACCCCTCAAACAACCACCTTTGTTTGATGATTTTACACCAAAATACGTTGACTATCATGTTTCATTTCATAGTTTCATATTTTAATCCCATTTCAGCTTTTTTTTATAATGAATATAAATAGTTATTTCCAAACTTTGCACATCAGCACATTTCTGTGCATACCTTTTTCTTCCTGTTGCCATCTTTGATTTAGCAAAAGTAGCTCCACAATAGCTTTGGGTGCTGGTGAGTCATCCACTCACTCATGTCCAAACTCCCTTTGGATCTGTAGGACTGGGTAAGTACCTTCACGTGTAAGTATTTTTTTCCAAATCCTGGGTTGACATTTGGAATGCTGTTGATGCAGGAATACATTCTGCATAGCTGGAGTCAATTTGGCTGCTGTCAAATCTGTTCCAGCACAGAACACCTGACAGCAGCATTTATTAGTTACTGCCTTTGGGGGGGGGGGGGGGGGGTTGAATACCTAAATGGCATAAAAAGTTGTGCACATTTCTTTAGCAACATCATCTGCCCAGGGAGGTGGGGGAGTCACCATCCCTGGATGTGTTTACAAAAAGATTGGATGTGGCACTCAGTGCTATGGTTTAGTTGAGGTGGTGTTAGGGCATGGGTTGGACTCGGTGATCTTGAAGGTCTCTTCCAACCTGGTGATTCTGTGTGATTCTGTGTGATCTGGTGAACGCACCCAAACTTGGCAATCTTTGATAGCTGCATGTGCTCCCTTTATACACGATTTCTGGCTTTTCACTGCCAGTAGAGAGAATGGTACCCCAGGAAGGCACACAGGCTAAGCAGTGCTCCACAGTCAGCTCCAAGGAGCACATTACTTTATTAAAGTTGACAAGTATTGTCTTTGTTATAGTTCCAGCTTTCCAGGGAAAGTACACATGACTGCTAACACCAAGACAGACAGTCTATGAGAGCATGTTTATCTTCAGGAGTAATTGAGACCGATTTGCATCCAATGTTTGAGGCCTGTGCAGTACCACAGCTGCCCTTTCTGAGATAATTTGAGAGGCTCTGTTCTCCCACAGCAGCCTGAGGTTGTCCATAGGCATCCCGACACAACAGAGAACAGCACTGGGCAGCTAATCCCTGCAGCATGTACACGTTTGTTTTCTGTTCTGAGACCAAGAATTTGATGAGGCTTATCTGGCTAAAGGACATACTCCTTTCCAATGTTAAGGCTTGTGATTTGAAATTTGACTTCAAAATGAAATTTTTCTATCAGCTCATCTGTTGCATCTTGCAAGATATTTATTCATGTCCCCTTTGTTTGCTAAACAGGTTTGGCCAAAGTCCTCACTAATTGCTATGCTGTGATGGGTGGGCTTAAAGTCTCCTTTGTCCTGCTAATACCATTCAAAGAAAGCATCTCTTGGAAGTGGGTATATTTATTTAATCAAAATTGCAGTGTTAAGGATGCCACAGCTCACCAGTCCCCTGTAATGTGAAGTCAATTGCCATCTGTCAGGTTGCTCCACTCAAACTGCTGGTGTGTCAGTTTTCTTTCATCTTTACTATTTCATCTCTCTCTGACACTAAACTACCCACAGCAAATGTAATCCACCAACAAATTGTTCCAATTTGTGATAAATTCTTTTTTAACCTCATGGATGTTTCCTCTTAAATCTGGCTTCCTGTCTACATGAAATGTCCACCTTGACTGAATCCTGCATTTATTGTTTTCTGTGAGTCATTTATGCAACTACTCCTGCTGTGAAGTTAGCTATCGTTATTACCTCTGGGCAAGCAAAGATGCAGTACAAATGTCCTGGACAATGCAAACATTCCTGGACATAGAGGGTTTTCTTTTGCAGAGTACTCAGGGCGGACAATTGCTTACACATTCTTTTGCACAACTGTTTTTTGTCCTCCTCACTTTTGAATCCAAACAGGAACAGCTCTGGCACAAGCTTCCAGAGCCACAGCACCTGTGCTGACAACGGCTCACATCCCATTGTGCTTGTCTTCGCAGCATTTCACATCTGTTAATCTGACACAGAGCATTATGCACAACCAGCACGTCACGAGACCTCTGTCCTTTGAAGTACTTATTTTTACTTTTAGAGAAGATATATTCTGTTTCATAAACTGTTGGATCAGCTTAGCACCTCAGTTCTTCCTGGCTGGAGGCATTATTGCTTTGCTCCTTTGATACAAAGAGCATTGAGATTTGATCTTGTTATCTGCGCTGTGACACAAAAGCAGAGAAAAGACTTTGTTGTAGCATTTTGTAATGGTATTGAATCTACAGCATTTCACCTTTTTTTTCTTTTTCTTTTTTTTTTTTTTTTTTTTACATTTTGGGCAACATCTAGAATTGGAATATGACTGCAGATCTGGGCAACTTATAAAAGAAGAGCATATGACATCATGTCCCAAAATTATGCCACATTGCCACTTGGGTCATCTGGGCCCATATGTCTCCTGTGCTTACTTAGAAACACAGACATTCATTGCTGCTTCACAGTTCAGTTTCATAAATTAGTTGCTCATTTTCACTTGTAATAAGAAAAAGCTACATAATGTAAATCACGGGTTTTAGCATTATATAAAAAAACCCCAACAAACCAACAGCAAGAGAAACTGAGAAATCCAGGTTTTAGTCCAGCGACAATCATGGAAAAATTACTCATTTGGGAAAATTATATACAAAAGCAAGTCTGTTACACTGTTCCATATACGCAAAGACACTAGATGTGCCTAGATTTCCTGAAACTGTTTAATTTAACTGTAAAGAGGTAGTGCACTTTATCAATTTTTGCAATTGTACCACTTTTAAATTTTGTTATTTTCTGTATTTGCATTTCTGCTTTTCTCTTTGATATGTGCCTTCATTTCAGAGTCATTCCAGGATGGGGTGTTTGTGAAATTTTTTTTCTTGATGATTTTATCTGACTGTTCAATAAATTCCTCTCACAAAAATAACTCCCAAAATTTCGAGTACATCGCTGCATGCCATCCCCCAAATGAAGGCATGACAGTGAATGACTGTATACTGCCAATTAAATTTTACAACTCACTAACTTATAAATAGCATTGCTCATTTTATCGTGACTACTCATGGAAGTGAAATTACTTCAGTGCTCAAATGCTCGTAGGATGAAGCCTACAGAAGTGACTTACAGAGGACCAAGTTCAGCAGTTGTTCTGACTCTGTGACTGAGCCAAGGCCTCCAGAATCACTGAATCATGGATTCCTCAGGGTTGGAAGAGACCTTCAGGACCATCCCATCCAACCACCAACCCAGCACTGCCCCTGTAACCCCTAAACCACCAACCCACATCACCCAGCTCCAGTTTCAGATGCCTCTTGAACCTGGGCATCCTATTCCATGGACTGACCACCCTGACAGTGGAAATTTTTTTTCTATCATCTCATCTGAATCCCCTCTGTCTCAGCTTAAGGCCATTTCTTCAGATCCTCTGCAGGCACAGCAGGAGTGACCGGCCCTCACCGGGCTATAGCCTCCTTTCAGGGAGTTGTAGAGTGATGAGATCCCTCCTGAGCCTCCTCTTCTCCGGGCTAAACACCCCCAGCTCCCTCAGCCGCTCTTCGTTAAGACACGTTTCCCAGACCCTTCACCAGCGACAGCTCTGTTTATACTGATTTTCTGACAAAACTTTGACACATCTTCGGGATTTTTGTTCTCTTCTTTTTTTCTTCCCACCATCCTAAACCCAGCACGGCGGGCACTCCATGCCCATGATAAAGCAAACCCATGCCTCCACGACCCCTCCTTCCTCGCTGAGCCACACCAGTTTCTCCGAAAACGGGGGGCGGACGCGGGAGGGATTTCCGAGGGACTTTCGCTACAACAAGGGATCCCCCATAACGCTGCCACGGCCGAGGAGTTCGGTTCAGAGCGGGCCGGGGCTCCCGCGACGGGGCCGCGGCTCCCGAGGCAGCTTGTGCCGGCGGCACCGCGCATCCCGGGCACTCCGGGTAGCTAATACGGCCGGCCGTGCCCGGAGCGCATCTCCCCGGCTGCGGGAGCCCGGCCGTGCCCCGAGCGCGTCTCCCCGGTGTCGGTGCGGCCGGACTGCATCTCCCGCGGCGCCCCGCGGCGGGGCGGGGCGGGCCGTGCGGCGGAAGGGGCGCCGCTCCCGTCGGCGGCGGGGGCAGCTCTATCCGGGCCCTTGGCGCTC
>VZRV01007600.1:186242-221632 GCA_013398115.1 Falcunculus frontatus
GGCCCCTTCCCGCCGGCTGCCTCCCGGCGGCCGCAGGCCGGGCCCGGCGCGCATTGTCCCCGCACATGGCAGCGGGGCCGGGCCGGGCCGGGCGGGGCTGCTCGGGCGGAGGGGCAGCGGCAGAAGGCGGCCGAGGCCCCCGTGCCTCTCCCGGCGGTAACAAATTGCCTCCATTGTCTCCGTGCTCAGCCGGGAAACGGCTGATCGCTGAGGGGGCTTTAACACCGCCCTTGTGCAGGCCCTTGGTGGCTCAGGCTGGACATCAGCCGTGCCTGGGACCATCTAAGGGACATCAGCCTTTGGATGTTGAAAGCACTGATTTGTCAGCGGGGAAGGAGGTAGCAAGAGCCCCATCACTTCGCAAGCAGTGCAGCTTGTAAGAGTGGCCTGGGCTGAGTTCAGAATCAAATCTGATGGCCTGGGCTGAGTTGGGAATCAGATCTGGCAGCCTGGCGGTGTTTGGTGTTCCAAATCCTGCGGGCTCCGGGTTCAGCAGGGGTGCTGAGGTAGGTGTGCTCCCTGGGTGTATACGGACACGTGTCCAAGGGACGGGGGCACACAGAGTTCCCAGCCCAGGTGTGTCATCTGCTTAGACTGCACTCACCTGCTAGGCTGGGATGTAAAAACCCAGCAGGTCCTAGTTCCACGGACTTAAGTTTTGGAAGAAGATTATGTTTTTGTTCTACTTAACCCCACCTGGTAGGTGAAAACTTTATTGATGAGACACAGCCACAGGGCTTGCAGACGTTTGGAGAACAGAGGTGTTTTAGTGTTTGACCCAGAGAAAAGGTGATGTCTTGATGGAGGAGTTGAAGGATAAGCTTCTGTGGCAGCTCTTGTGGTGGCTTTTTCCACAAACGTTTTTCCTTGTTGTTCTTAAGCAGACTTTGGGCCTGACAATACTCATGTAATGCAACAGATGTTCAGCAGATCTTGGATAAGGTGGGCCAAATGTTCTGCTGGCAGTGGAGAAAATTTCAAAAACGAAAGGTATAGCTTCTCAGAAAATAAAAAAGTGTAATTAAGACATATTTCTGCATGTTATTTAATAAGTGAATGGCAAATAGATATTACCATATCTATGAAATCTATGTAATATCTATGAAATCTTGAACTGGCCCCAAAATGCAAGTTTTTTTCATATTCAATGGATGTCAATATTTATATACAGTAACTTGCTTGAAATCTATTTTAGTTATTTTCTGCAGGTATTGAGCTGCTGAAGGTGCAGGGAATTACGTTCACTGCCAGTCGGGGTCTTCAGCAAATGGCAAACTCTTGCAGGAAGGATCGTGTTCACTGGCCACTGGCTTTTGTTCTTGCTTTGGAATCAAAACCCCATGGTCTATCGTGTACTACACAAGTGCTAAATTGGCATAAAATCTGAATATTTGTGCTGCTTTAAAAAACTCCAGATATTATTGAACCAGTGTGTAAGAATTCTTTGTTGTGGGAAATGGAGCATCACTAATCTTTCACAGATATTTTGTGATAAAACTGTGTGCTAAACCAGAAGTCTGCAAGCACTTACACATACATGCAGCTTTAGTCACATGCATGGTCTTGGTTTTACTTAGGTTTATTGAAGTCAGTTATGCATTTTCTTGCAGGATGCTGGTCTAAATTTGTTGAATATTAGAGCAATTCTGTTACCACTTAATACTTAATTACAGGTATGGGGGTCTCTTTCTCTCTAACAATGAGATCACAACAGCAGTGAACACTGTTCTTGCACATGGCCAGGCTGCACAGGTGTTTTTATAGCTTAATAGTTGTCCTTGGTTGACCTCTTAGTTTGCCTTTAATTTGTCAGAAGTGCCTCTGTTGAGCTGATGAGACTGGCTTTCAGCAGAATGGTCACTTTACCTTACCAGAAAAGACCATGCATCAGTCAGTAATTGATATTCCTGATTAGTGGAAGAGATATCTAAGTAGCTAAGAGTTAACCAGGTATTTAGATCTGTCTTCACCGTATCCTGTCAGTCAACAAAGTTTCTACCGACTGGAGAAGGGAACTGGGATGTATGATTCTTGGTTGGTCCAGGCTCTATTATTGACCTTGGCTAAGTCATGAAATATTCTGTGCTTTATTTCTCCTTTCACTAAGTTTTATCAGGTTGTATTGCCTGCACATAAAAGGCTGTGAGAACTTTCAGAGTTGAGATAATGTTAAAAAGCAGGTATTTTGGTCTCTTTGGCTTTACTTTTCTCACTGTGAAAAGAAGTTATAGGGAATGAGATCACTGGTTCTTGTGTCTGAGAATTTTCAGTTGGTGAGGTACCTTGAGGTGTTCACCCATCTCTGTCCCTGTCTCACAGGGGAAAGCTGTGTTTTACCAGGACTTAGAACCAGACTCTTCAAGTAAGCTACTGGAGAGCAGCAGGAAGACATTGCTGCCTTTTGAAATAGTCTTTGTGCTTCACGTATAAAGCGTTTCTCAGAAATTGTGATGAAAATAGATATTTTTAACTATGCAGCTATGGAATGATACTCTGAAAATAATACACAATGTTGTTGTGTTGTTTCATCTTTTAATATCGACATATTTATAAAGGTGCAGTTGCAATACTTTCCTTGCAGGTTTTTTCTTTGTAATTCCAGGAAATTTATAACTTCACTGTCATGTATGTCGTGTAAGTCTCTGAGATTAACCTCAGTATGTGAGCTATTAAGACATCTTTTTAGACTAACAACCAAATTTTTGTGTCTGACAATGTTTAGAGGGGAAAAAAGTGCAATTGCCTATAACTTATCATTTTTTGTAAGTCCGAGCTCAACAGAGTTTGTTTGGGAAAACATCCTGATGCTCTACTGGAAAGTGACTTTCAGAAGTTACACTTAAGCTTTTTCATGTTCTAATATGAGTGACAGGGAAAGGATGAAAAAGAAATCTTGTTGGCTGGCCACCATCACCTTTGGTTTAATGGTGCAGTAGGGCCTAGTTCAGTGCCTTTCACTGCCTGCTTAATAGCTACAAACGTCAGAAGGATGGAATGATTAAATTAAAAGATTGGACTCTTAGCTGCTGGGAGTTTAGGAGTGAAAGGTTGTCAAAGGGGAAGAAGCAAGCTGCTTCTTACATGGTGTCTTTCAGACAGGACTTGCCAAATGCTGGAATGCTATGGATACTTTGGGCTAGGTGTTCATGGTGTTGCCTCCAGCTTGAATTTTTTTTAACCTTTTCCAGCATGGTCTGCACATGTAACATCTACAGCTCTATATTGTAGTGTAAGAAAAAAAGCAAAGCATGAGTTTCTTGGCTTTGATTATCAGATCATGGGGTCTCTTTTGAAGTTGTTAGTATGACATTTTACCCGAAGTACTTCCTTACTTTCACTTCCCTCATCTTCCATCTATATATTCTGGTGCGTGCTAGATGAGGGATGCTTTGGGAAAGGGTGTTTTAAGCTGCGTGTGCCAAGGCTGGTCCAACACCAGGAATCCCCTTGGGGGCAGTAAGGAACCGAGGGAGCCTTGGCTCCGCTAGGAAGAAGTTTCCTTCTTGGTGCAAGTTGCCCAGCACAAGGTAAAATGCGAGCAGAAAGGGCCACTTGCCACTTTCTCATGACTTAGCAAGTAGTTCCTGTGTGTGCTTAGCAAGCCTCTGCTAAGAGCACATTGCTTTTTCCTCAGCCAGCAGTAGAGCAAATAGTCCTCTAAACTTGCAGCCAGCATTGTGTTAAAAGGAGCATCAGGGATGTTTGCAGGAACTGGTAAATGTGTGTGTATCTTTTGTGGACATTAAACTAAGTTTGCATATACATTGTAGCTGCCTGAGAGGTGGCAGAACTGGCTTGCAAAAACCTGAGATCAGAATGACTTCCACACCTGCTGAGTTCTTAAAAAAGAATTAAAAGAGTGCTACAGGGCAGTTTGCTGATTCAGCGTGGCCTTTCAGCTCCTGACCTTACCTTTCTATAAGAAAACAGTTTCATCTCAGTGTAATAGTGATGTGCACCTAATCCTGCTATGGCTAAGATCAAAAATTGCATGTAGGTTTTTTTTCCCCAAAATCAGAATGGAGGAGAAGCATTGAAGTCTTTTTTTTTCATCTACTTTATTTTTAAAATGTTAGCCTTTATTCACATGTGTGGTACTTTGAATAGCTGTATAAATAACCTAGGGTTCTAGTTCTGCGGCATATAGTAAGTGTTGCTCATCTGTGCTGGTTTTTTTGGGCAACAGTAAAGGAGGTGCCTATTGTAGTGTGTTTGTTATGGTATGTCAGGTTCCTGATGTCTGAAGAGAATGCATGGAGATCTTTTTACCCAAGATGAAACTTGTTTTTGTCATTTAGAGGCATGCAGGCTTTGTGTGAGAGATGACTATTCCAGCATTAAAGATGAATGTAACTTACTTCAGTGAGTATCATTACTGGAGGAAAAGTGCTTTTCCACATTGTAATTAACTATTCATAGTTCACATGCCATGAACTGGTCTCTTCAATGTTAACTTTGAACTTCATTCCTCTTTTGGATTATGTAGCTGGTATGACACTTTTCTCAGAAGTCCCTTTTAGCACATGTCTAACAAAGCAACCCTGCTAGGAAAAACTGCAGTGAACTGTGCAAAAAGATTGTGTGTTCTGGAGCAGTGATTGATATTAACAGACAGTGGTGCGAGGTTTGTGGTCTGATAGAACACATTCCTCAGCTAGCCAGGCTGCATAGCAAAGATTGCTCTTGGGAAAAGTCCCTGAATTCTTTGGCTCTTAGACAGCAAAGTCATACCGGTGACATGGCATGTTGGACCTTTTATAAGGGGGAAGGACTTGAGATGAGTTTTGGTTTTGTTTTTCTTTAAATGCTGAGTTAAGTGTTGGAAGACTGACTCCTGTGACAGAACTATTTTTTAAAAATAGCGTAGTTCTCTAAATTTAATATTGACTTTTAAATGGTGTTTGTAAACAAGGAACAAGAGAATAAAAGTAAAAATGTTACCAATGTCAAAACTTTAAAGTCTTAGAAATTTTCTGTTCTTAATGCAGTTTACAGTAGGTGATAGCGAACATTGCGAAATCCTGATTTTAGTTCAAAAAATACCTAAAATAGGTGTGGTTTTTAATATGGTTGTTTTTTTTAGCAGTGCAGTCAGTGAAGAGGAGCACGCTGTCCTGAGAGGCAGCAGCCCTCTTGGGGGAGTAAAATTATTAAAGGTGGAAATAGCTGAAATAGATGTGGGTTCAGTATTTTTTAATGATGTAGATACAAAAAGGCACTAATGTGCTGTCTTATTTTAGGTTCAGTTGTTTTTTCCCAAGTGCCAGTAAGACATTGGATGCTCTTTTTAAGAGTGAAGCAGAGCAAAGGAGCATGAGAGAGGCAATTGTAGTACCTGGAGTTTTCTTTGAGCATTCAGTACACTCTTGTCTTCATGGAGCTGTCCTTACTCATCCCAACATTTCAGCTTCTCTGGCATCACCTTCCTTTCAGTGGATTGGGAAGGAGGTCATTGTGAAGAGTTTGGAAGTTCTTTATATTCCATACAGAATGCATAGAAGTGTTAATGTGGCTCTGTGTGAATGTAGGTATTAACTGAGAGGATTGAGAGCAGGCTTTGATTGGCAAGCACTGGGTATTTTACTTGTATTAAAAGCACAGATTATATCTCGGCTGAATCTGCTTTGAACCACTAAAGGTGATAAAGTAGCTCATCCTCGAGGTTGGTTGGAGTCTGATGCTTCAGATGCTAATAAGGATGATACTTGTAAGATTTTTTTAAAAAACCAAACAGATAATGGTGTAGATGTTTTGGTTCTGTCCCTTAAAGCTTGCTGTAGTTCAGAGAATCCAATGAAAATATATTAATCCCACGTACTAATAAATTGATATTTCTAGGGAGCTTCTGTAGCCTGCTATAGGCACAGGCTCAGTCCTGTCTTTGTAAATGAAGAAAACATTCTTTGGTATTTTATTAAATTTCAGTGTGTGGCAGTTTTATACACTGCTGTCTATTTTTTGTTTCTTTTAAGACGTAAGATTTTTTTAATTTAATTTCTTTTGGTTTTCCCGTTAGTTCTTTAGTAGCTCCTAAGCAGTTTCCATATTTGTTGCTGAAACTGATGGTTTTTATTACAAGAATAGTGGTCATTTATCATGGGAAAGGGAAAGTAATCTTTCATTTTTAAAATTATAGAATTAAATGCTTTTGACTTTGCAAACATTGCAAGTTTTCACTATAGAAAAGATATCTGTTAAGCTTATAGCCCTTGTGGAAAGACATCAGTTTGCCCTTTTAAGTCCATTTTATGCAGACTAATATGACCTTATTTGTAGGTGAGTTAAAGGTTATTGAAACTGAAAGCTTTCTTCAGGTTCATAACACGTTAAATACAGGAGCACTTCCGCTGACATTAATGTTAAGCGTATAATTGAGTGCTGTGCTGAATTAGGGTCTGATGTCATTCGGAATGTGCTGCAGGACTCTGTGTGTCTATTAATGCTCCTTAAGGAAAGGAGGAACTTAACGGACCTGGAGCTGTAGAAGAAATCAAACCCAACTAGTTAATTTTATTTTAAATTTATTTATTCAACCATTACTTGGCAGTTGAAGACAATTGGGTTTTTTTGGTTTTTTTTTTCATTTGAAGGTGTATTTGCTTCTTGAGGACTTGAGGGATTATCATAGGGACGTGGGTCAGCAGGACGTGTGCTCATATTGCAGTGTCAGTTACTCCCAGTCCATCAACTCACACTCTGCAAATAAACGTTTCGGTGGGACCAGATGCTTCTGGGTGCTCTGGAGCCTGTGGAGTTTTAGTGCACAGGATGAATGTGTGCAACAGTGTTTTAACATTTTGGACAGATTCTTAAGTCAAGTTTGTTCTTCATTTGAAATCTGTTTTAAATAACAGGAGATAGAAAACAAGCTACACTATTCAAATCTGAGTACCAGTGTCATATCCCAGGCTGTCCCTTTCACAGTTGTTTATACTGGAACCTATTGGAGATACTTGCTTGGGAAACTTAAAGTTGGAGAGAAGATTCTGGTACTGTAGGAGTGAGCTGAGCAGTGTTACACACTTAGGAGGAATCTTGACGTCATTTCATACTGTCAAAGGGGCTTTTGGTCCTACTAAAAGAATGGAAGGATAATTTTTGATTATTTCTCTTTATGATATGAAGTTGCTGCAGTATCTGAGACAGCCATTTGGTTTTGATAAATAGTGTAATTTCAATGGTTTTCAAAGTAGAAAATGGGTAAGAGGTGTTTTCCTAGAGTTTAACATGTTAAATTATGTGGATCTTGTGCAATTGTCTTTGATAGGGGAACTGCAAAGAACATAGGAAACAACATTGCCATGTAAGTGAAGATGAGGCAGAAAAGCAAAGCTGTTTGGAAGTTAGATGAGGTAGATCAGGACTTGTCCAACAGAATATCTCTAAGGATGAGGTCCCACTGCCATTGTGGATAAGTGTTCCAGGCCTTGGCCTCCCTTGTGAATTTTTTTTCCATGCATAAAATAGGGATTTCCCACTGTAACTCATGTCCATGGACTCTTCACCTTGAGGAAAATTATGTTGGGTTTCAGTTAAGAAAAGTACGGTTAGTTTTTAAGGATTGCAATTCACTTTTCCCAGCAAAATTAATTTACTGTCTCAAGTTCTTGATGCTTGAGAAAGGCAGCTAAAGGGTGTTGTAATAACGTTAAGGTTTGTTTCCTCGTTGAAAATACAATCCAGTCCTTAATGTATCAGTGACAGTTCTCATTATTGTAAGAAAAAACATGTTTTGTGGTTTTTATAAGTGAACTCCTGCAAATCCTTGGGAAGTTATTACTCTGCAGATATGTCTCCATTTGGATCTCCCTGCTGTTGCTTTGCTGTTGTGTAGTTCTGTGGACAGCTGCTGCAGTAGTGCATCTGTGGTCCCTTGAAACTGTTCAGAAAGATGAAATAGGAGTTGGACTTAGTTTTAAAACATAGTTCCCGTCTATTTCTTGGCTTATTATATAATGGACTCATACCTTGCTAAAGGTCACTGTAAACTTGCTGCACTCAGGTTTTTTGGGCTGTTTAGGTGCTCTTGCTTCAAGTGTTTGTTCTGAATGGGGAACACGTTTGGTCACTGTGGAAGGCTGATTCCTGCAGCCTGTTCAGTGATTTCTTCAATTCTGTTACCTTAAACGGTAGGGTTTTTCCTCTCCCTTGCTGTCTTCAAAATACAGTGAGCACAAAACTTTGGAATGCTTTGGCTGATTAGCTGACTCCTGTGCAACTGGCTGAATTGCTGGTATTCTATTGATTGCATTACATCATTATAAAGATATTGTAAAACTTAATGGGAGTATTCTAAAACGTAACCTTTTTTTTTTTCCCCCTCTCCATAGGCTCATAAGTCAGTGAACTTTGTTTCAACTCTGCTTCAGATCACTATGTCCGAGCAACTGGATTTACCAGTGAGACAGGCAGGCAAGTTTTCAAATATTTTTTTCATTGTGTCTACCCTAATGATGCATACATGCAAGTACACATGCAGATACTGTTAAAGAATTCTAATGGTTTTAATATCAAGCACTCAAAAGTTGGGAGTTGCTCAAATTACAGTCATCATGAGCTATTATCTGGCACCATACACTTAATAAGGGAGACAGAAAGAAAAGGTGTGTCTGGCTCTTGAATGATTCTTCCCCTTTATCTCTAGTGAACATTCCTTGGGGAAGCAGAATGGTTTATGATGCTGGGACACTTGGTCCAAGGAGGTCATTTAAACTTGTACTGTGAGCTCTAATATTTCTAAACATACTAAGTGGAAGAAAACAAATTATGTCTTTTGGAACCCTACTTATTTGCGCATGAGCCACCAGTAAAATTGGATGTTGATTATTGACAGCTCCAAATATCACCTTAAAGCTGCTCTAATACTTGATAGAGGTTTTTAGTACAATTCTTCAGTGGGTTTTCTGACTGGTCAGAAGGGTGTGATCTGGGTCGCTTGTTTGGACCTTCCCTGTAGTAGACTACTCTAAGTTGTAGCCTAAACTTGCATTTTTATCTTACTGCTTGGGGGTACCATTCAAATGATGACCCAAAAAGGTTACTGCTTTCAAGTATAACATGCAAAAAGAAGTTTGAAAACAGCCTCTGAAATGTCACCCTCCTCCATGTAAGCCAATTAAACCCCAAAGCATCCTGTGGAGAGTAGGGACGGCTCCTTCAAGGCACAGCTTACAAACTGTGTGTGTTTGCAAAGCAATTAATAATAAATCCCTCTGAGGGCTGGCTGAAGTCTCTATCACTTCAGTCTTGTAGTAATCTGCTGAGTGTTTCTTGACCTCTGCAGACACTTTCAGAAACCCTCTGGTTTCTGAATCTTCAAAAGGTGCATGTGAAATTTAGGTAGAGAAGTTGCTTTATGGGCTTGTATGTAGAATTAGATTAACAGTAACTTTGTTACCAGTTTTCCGTTTGGGATTTCCTGTTGCATGTTGTAAGTATTTCTGAGTGCTCTAATTTATATTCTGCCACACAAGCAGTTTGGATTTAGTTGTCAAATGGTAAATACAGAGTTTGTTCCAGCAGCCTGACTGCTACAAATTGCTGTGGCCCATAACCTGGGTATAAAGGAGCTCTGTTTCTCTAGCATTCATTCCTGTATCACAAACTTAATTAGATTTTTTTTTTTTTTGCTTACAAGGGATGTATTAAGTTGTCATTAGTATTGATCAGCTGTTCTTTTTCAGTTTTAGTGAAAATATTGAGAAAATCATTATAAAGGATTTTTCAGAAGTGTGTTGCTAAATAATTCCACAACTGCTTACCAGAATCACAGATAAAAGCAATACCTTTAGTATTTTTATATGAGGTGGGTGAAGGAATACCATGTAGTGTATTATTGGGTTAGTAATTTGGATGGTTTATGTATTTTGTTTCTCCTACTTAGGAAGGGCCAATGATTTAGTAATTTCGGTCAGTTTTATTCTAAAAAAAAATTGCTTGCGAGATGTGTGTTTGTTTTGTTCTTTGAATGGCTGTCAGCTGATTTGCCACTTTTATTTCCCAGGGGTTATCTACTTGAAAAATATGATAACCCAGTATTGGCCGGACCGTGAAAGTGCTCCAGGAGAGATTGCACCTTACTCCATCCCAGAGGAAGATAGACACTGTATCCGTGAGAACATTGTAGAAGCCATTATCCACTCTCCTGAGCTGATCAGGTGCAGTTTTAGCCTCTGCATGAATTGCCTGTGGATTCTGACTGTTGGGTTTCTTTCTTTTTTTATTTTTCCCCCAGCTAAGATCACCCACATGCTAAGCATCATTGTCACACACAGTGTATCCTAAACATAGAATTAATGTAGATGGAAAAACAGTTCTCAGCTTGTGTAGCATGTAGAAGTTTGAAGTTCCTTAAATGAAGACTATTAAGCAGAAACTACAGAACCTAAACCTTCTAAACAAAAAGGAAGTCTAAGTATGGACAGTATTTGCTGTTTCAACACCGGAAGAATATTATTAAAATAATAGTAGTAACTTATGTAATTGTTGTGCTTTTGATTTTCAGAGTACAGCTTACTACTTGTATTCACCACATTATCAAGTATGATTATCCAAGTCGCTGGACTGCAGTTGTGGAAAAAATTGGATTTTATCTCCAGTCTGACAATAGTGCTTGTTGGCTTGGAATTCTTCTCTGTCTTTATCAACTTGTGAAAAACTATGAGTAAGTTCTTTCTGGTCTTTCTCTGTATAAACCAGCAGAATTAATATATTTGTGTGTATTTTTTGTACTCTGTATGTATATTGTAACCATATAGAATTGTCTGTGGGACTGCACAAAGGTGATGGAAATGTAATTTTAGGAAGTGTTCTTGGATACTTGCTATGCAGCTTTTGGGTTATGTATCTTCTCTGCTAACAGTGACAGGAAAAATTCCTTCTGAAAGTCCGAGTTAAGAAAAAAAGAGGCTGTTTCAAAACCTTAATGTGGTAGTTGTTTTTTATGGATTGATGGCAGTAAGAAAGTCTGCTCAAAATCATGACTTTTGCAGCAATTTATTATTTAAATCAAGTTTAAACTTTTAAGCAATTTGTGCTCTAGTACTTGGTGATGGTAACCATAGAAAGGTTTCAAAGTGTGAAATCTGGAATGTTGGGAAGCTCAGAATTAATTAACTGACTTAGCTATGATCACTTGGGTAGCCTCATCCAACCCATCAGGATACTTTTATCAAAGCCCCCTGTATTCCTATATGCAAGGCATTGGGCTGGAGTACCTGTGAGTGTTCTTGGCTCTGTATCTGGGGTTATCTCAGAGCTTTAAAGTTGAGGTTGCATTTTAAGAAGCTGTGTGAAGCTTGGCTGCTGCTGCCATGCAGGAAGCACATTTGGGCTGGGTCAGAGTAAAGGACAATTCTGGAGTCAGGGGACTGTAGTAGTGGAACTGATGGGATTCACAACTTACTCTTTCAAAGCCTTGGAATGCGTAACATTTCTGTTTCAGATACTTGATTTAAAATGTTGCATGGAAAAATTTCCATCTATTATCATGAATTTTACGTCATTCAGTGTAAAAGAGTGAATGTCAGTTTCTCAAAAGTATTTTTACAGGAATGCCATAAAGATCTTTGTAATCCCATGTGGGAGTTGTCTTAGTGGCTGAAAATTGCAAGTCCTGCTAGGAAAGGAAAGCAAAAAATTTCTCCCTTGATTTTCAGCTTAAACATCTTTAACCAAATATGCTGCAGAGATCTGTGAGCAATAAACCAAGCAGTGTTTGCTGGTAGTGAATTGTGATGATAGAAATCCACGTTTAGGGATCTGAGCACAGTCCTTGTGTGATAAGGTAACAGGTGTGTCTGTAGTCTCAGCTGATCAAACACTTCAGCTGAGACCAGGAACTGCTCCTGCTTGCTCAGCTTTCTGGTGAAGTCAACAAGGGTGAGTTTCATGTCACAAATCAGGTAGGAGTATGCACAGTTCAGTGTGTTTCAGTCAGCTAGTGGGACAGGAATCTCTGTAATGTTATGACTTTGATCAAGTTTTTACTGCTTGAGTTGTGGGAATATTTAAGTATTGATTTTTTTTTTCCTTAACATGGTACATAAATATCTTTGAGCTTTTCACGTTTTTTTTTCTTTGAATTCAACCAGCAAGATGAAATGGCTGTTCTTTGCATAGCCATTTTTTCTTGTCTTTTTCAATTTTTTGTGGAAATTAGAAACTGAATTTTCCTGAGCAACGTTTAATCTTAATGTTTGGGTTTCTGGTTCAGACAATGCATGAAAACTGTATTATTGAACAGGATTTTGGAGCTCAATGTTTTGTAGTAGTTTTTACAGAACATGCCATCTGGCAGCAGATTGAGTAGTCTTTATCTTGTTATATTCTGAAAATTGCCACTGTTTAGGAAGCCGAGTATTGATACTTAATATTAGTGAAAAGTCTACAAAAAATGTGTTTGAAAAACAAACCAAAACCAAACAAAAGCTCAATCCTCTAACCCAGAAAATCTTCCACAGGAGTCCAAGACTATGACAAGTATTGATTGCTTAATCAAAAAATAAATGTACAATCATAAAATGATATTTTACCTTGTTTTTGTCATCACCAATATGGACAAGATCCTGTTCTGCTGTGATGAGTCAATAAGGAGTTTCTTGTGTATAAGTTAAAAGTTGGGGCAAAGATTTCAAAATGTGGCTTTGTTTCCTTGCAGGAATTTTGAAATGTTTCAGAAAGGAAATGCAGCCTTGTTTTCAGCATGGGCCAGCTGGTGGGCTGTCCCCAGCATAGAAGGTCTGAGGCACCATTTCAAGGGTGGCTCCAGTTGAAGCCTGCTCAGAGTCTGCCCCATAGCCTTGAATCCCCACCTTCTCCATCAGATTGTTAGCGTTGGGCAGATTAAATGGCGAGATGTGAGACATCAGTGGCAGGCTGTGAGAGACTTCTCAGTTTACTTTATCCAGTGTCAGTGAAGCAATCTAGCTTCTGCAAATATTTTGATAAATTGTGAACTCTGATTAAGGTATTTCTCATCTGTAACACAGATGAGAAACAGTCTGGCTATGGCTTTATTTCAGATTCTGTAACAGGAACTGGCTACGGGGTTTTTTTAAGTCATAGGTTGTTATGAACTGTCATATAACCTACTTGTGCCTACATTGGGCAAGGTGAGCTTCCTCAATTTAAAGCTACCTGAAAGAACTACAAAACTGGTTTTGTTCTTCTCTAAAGGTACAAGAAACCAGAGGAGCGGAGTCCTTTGATAGCTGCAATGCAACATTTTCTGCCAGTCCTGAAGGATAGCTTCATTCAGCTCTTGAATGATCCATCAGACCAGTCTGTCCTCATCCAGAAACAGATCTTCAAAATATTTTATGCCCTTGTCCAGGTAAAAACCTTTGTTTTTACTTACTTTGTACTTACTTACTGGTTTTTTCACTTGAACAATAATTTAAACTAAAGCATTATGCTTTTCCTTAAAATAGTGAATGACCAAAATATTACAATATTAGATTACATCTGAATCATTTTCCCTACTACTCAGCTCCATGAATCACAAGTTTCTGACTGTCTTGTGCATTTACTTTTGTACAGTGCTATTCCTGGTTGGCATTAGATAAAACTTACACATACCATCCTCTAAGGTAGAGTGTTTGCTGGAAAACCAGTTAGAAAATGAGTTTTCTAAGGACAGATTGTGGAGGCCAGCCTACAGAGAATTGCCAGGGTAAATATAGCAGTTTGGAATGAAACTGCTGTTAAATGCTTCAGAAATTAGAGTAACATCCATTTAAGTAGCATTTTAGCATTGCATAAGCACAATGAATTGGAGCAAAGACCTCTGGCACCTTTGAAGATATTTAGGATACAGATTAGATCGTGTTAAGTTCTTTAGCCTGGTTTTTGAGGTAAATTGCTGATCTTTTATGGTAGCTAAGTGTAGGCAAAGATTTGAAAGCTAAAATTCAAATTGTAGAAGTAACATAAATTTATTATAAAGCAATTCAAGAATAATTTCCTCTTTTGCTTTTTTTGACAAGTACACGTTACCTTTGGAGTTGATAAATCAGCAAAACCTGACTGAGTGGATAGAAATCCTGAAGACTGTTGTCGATAGGGATGTACCAGCTGTAAGTGACTTTTGGCTATTTATGTCTTTAAGCTTAAGTATTTTTCATTCAGTAGAATGAAACAGTTTAATTTTTTATTTCTGCATTCTCTTTTCTCTACAGATGCCAAGAAAGTAACGAAAAAAAAGGATTAGGCTAAATGGGGAGTTTTAAACAGACGAAACAAATTTTGAAAATGTGTAGCTTGTATGGGAGTTCTGTTGTTTTCAAATTATAGCAAAACTTATTTTGGCTTCTTTTTTTCAAAAATTTATTGATCATTTAGGCATATTAAATGGGATTTATTTTTAGATATGCTGCACTTCATACTTCTATTAAGCTAGAAGTGCAGATGGCAGGTTAAAAGCAAGATATACTATGTAGTTGTTCAAATTACATATAATTTGAACTATTTTTAAATAATTGGTAAATAATGTTGGTTTTTTCCTAAAGGAAACCCTTCAGGTTGATGAAGATGACAGACCTGAGTTGCCATGGTGGAAATGCAAGAAGTGGGCTTTGCATATCTTAGCTAGGCTCTTTGAGAGGTATTTTCTCTTCCATTATTATTAAAAAAAAAAACCCAAGCAAATATTCAAGTCAGTATTGTTGCAGACTTGAGTTTACATACTTGCTTCTAATTCTAGGTATGGAAGCCCTGGTAATGTTTCCAAGGAGTACAATGAGTTTGCTGAAGTTTTCCTGAAGGCCTTCGCTGTTGGTGTTCAGCAAGTAAGAAACACTGAACTTGGGGGTATTAGGATAAGTTTAGAATTAGTAGTAATTTCTTATTTCATTATTTTCTGAAAAGGCTTCTTGCTCTTACTCACAATTTTTTTTCAGGCACATTGGGATGGAAAGCACTGGTGTCTTTAAAAATGGGTTAAAATAAAAGAATGATAAAGAAATCATCAATTTGCCACGTAGCTCAATCCGTCTTCCACTAACAAGCTCTCAAATGAGCTTCAGACAGATGCTACCAATTTTTTTCTTTTATGAGAGAGATGGGTATAATTATGTGGTATAGTTGACCTTCAGAACTACCTTTTTGCTCTGGTATAGTTTTTCTTTGATTCAAAGTCAGTAAATACTGAGCTTTCAGCCATCTGCAAAACCTGATCAAGCAGAGGCTCTTTTATAGACAGGTAATTCTGATGGTCCCTTTCCACTTGTCTCCCTGTTTTGGGGTTGCCACTTGTGCTGTGTTTTAGGGTCTGCTGTATGCAAAGAATCTTTGAATTAATTAAAAACCTCAGGTATGTTTTTATAAAATTTTCTTGGTTTTGGTTCATAAATACCTTTATTTTAAGGTGATTATGTTGCAAATGTAAATAGACTATTAATTTATGAAAATCTCCTGGTGCAGAATATTTTCTTCAAAGCCTTTGAGTCAGACAAACAGTTCTTAGTTCAGTTTCAGTTCTCTTAATTTCTCATGAAATTATAATGAATTACAGGACTTTAAAAGAAGAAATGTAGGGAAAGTAACTCATGAACCCATGCTTTTTGAAGGTTGGCCAAAGAATGGAAAACATTTGTCACGTTGAATGTGAGGCAGTATATCCCAACATTCCCCTCAGACAAGTGGTGCCAGCATTGCTTCCTGAGGTGCTCGCCTGTCACCTGTAGGTGACATTAGACAGTTAATTATTGCATGTTCTTTAAGGCCTTACTGGTTGCTTTGCACTTCCAAGATAAGAGGAAGTTCTGACAAAAGGCTGTGGCCTTTTACAGTCTCTCTGAATCAAATTTGATCTTTACTGTTATTGCAGCTAGGAAGCACTAAGAATTCAAAATTTAAAGAAAACTGCTACAAAATCAATACTTTAGCAGGCTTAGTTTGTTCCTAAACAATAATGTAACTTATTTAGGAACACAGACTATATTTAAGGTTCTGCCCTCCATTTTTCTGCAGGAGATAGATCTTGGGCCTCTTGCTCAGGACATGGAATCCATCAAATAAATGTTGTGGAAGATTTTTGAGCAGGATGTGTTTCTTTACAGAAATTGGAAATCTATGAAATACTGAAGAATACAAATTTGAATAATACGTTTCATTGAGTTCTCTCTACTCTCCAAAGTGTTTGCACCCTTTTAGTAAAGGAGTAATAGATAAATACAAGGCATGAGACTACAGGTGGTTCAAGTATAAACTTGAAATACACTGCTAATATTATTGTCATAATTACTTCTCATTGATTAACCCTCACCTCTCCAAAAAAAAAAAAAATCCTGCACATTCAGCATTCACTTCAGCTAAACTTTCTTAGCTTGTCCAAAACAGGCTGAGCTGCCTAGCTGGAGCACCATGAATTTATCCCTTGCGTTAGCAGCTGTTTTGCTCAAGACACTTCTCTTGAGCCAGAACTCAGCCCTGGTTGGACACTGCTGCCTTGTTGTTCCTTTGCACCTTTACAGAATTTTATTTTATTTGCCCCAGAGTGTCCATTCTGCTTTTCCTCACTGCAGTTATTAAACCTTTTCTTAATTTTATAATATCTTTTCCTACTGCATCTGAATCATGAAACTACATGCATCTTCTTGGATAGTCCTCAAAGCAGCTGCAAGTTTGAACTTTGGCTCTCTTCTTTTCTATCCTAACTCAATACCTAATGCCACCAAAACACTGTACTCAGGTGTAGGTACCAACCAGGAGTTTCTCTCTAAATCCTGGAGGTTTTTAAACATGAGCAGTTCAAACTTGCTAAAGCATCTAAAGCATAAAACCATTTGAAAAGCTGTGAATATTTTGGTGAATGAGTGCATCCTCCTTAAACTGAAGTGCAAAGCAATTCCTTTGGGAAAAACACTTCAGTGTTTGTGTAATAAATGGTACCAGCATCTTATTTTCTCCAGATTTTTATTTTGGTGATATTACAGATTGATAGATATCTTTTCAGTCCCTTCAGGTTTGGATTTTTTAAAAAAAATGCTTGTTCTGTGTGAAGAATTAAATTAAACCCTGGAAATGGGATTTGCCATTTCTCTGCAGTTGGTGATGCTGCTTCTGAAGGTGCAGTGTTGCCACTGACCTGGATTGGGCTACAGGGAATTCCCTTTGCATTACCCATGCAAAACTCTCCTGTGAGCTGTAATTTAATTACTGGTCATGGTCCCATGTCCATTTCATGACCTTGTTGGAGGAGAGGCACGGACTTGAACATGGGTAGATAAATCCCTGTGAGGAGTTCTGGATGCCACCTCAGGAGAAGAATTGAGGCCAGAAAGCCAAAGGGAGTGGCTGATGGATCACTCTCCACACACACACTCCTCACACAGCTGTGTGGCTGTGAGGCTGCTCAGAGGCACGGATCAGTAGACTGTGAGTGTAGAGTATTCCACCAATCCAGTGGCTGGGCATGAATTTCTGCCCCCAGAGAGTGGCAAGATGGAATAATAAATTTCAGAGGGCAGGGCCCCCTGGGGTGTGTTGGTGGTGAATTAGCATGTATGGTTTGTCTTATTAAAGGATGGTATTTTTAAAAGATGTGCAAGCATCCAATATGAGCTGCAAATTGTCTTGTAAAATTAACAGTGACATTTGGTAGAAGGATTAGTCAGTACCC
Source organism: Falcunculus frontatus (assembly GCA_013398115.1). NCBI lineage: Eukaryota > Metazoa > Chordata > Aves > Passeriformes > Falcunculus > Falcunculus frontatus. Next base: position 203,863 of record VZRV01007600.1, read on the forward strand.
ATTTTAGCCTAATGAATAAACGGGGGTTTTGTTCAGTTTAGAGGGGTTCTTACGTAGGCTTGTGAGGGAGGGTGGAATTGTGGTGAAAATGGTCTGTGCTCAGTATAAGCTATTGATGAGTACTGATTTCTCTAGGTGTTGCTGAAGGTGCTCTATCAATACAAGGAAAAGCAGTACATGGCTCCTAGAGTTCTGCAGCAAACGCTGAATTACATCAATCAAGGAGTGTCTCATGCAGTCACCTGGAAGAATCTGAAACCTCATATTCAAGTAAGCCATTTTTGGGGTTTAATGCTTAGATGACTCAAACGTACATTAGTCAGTCTATTGTACAGTGCTCCAGCCTTGCTACAATTCACATTTTAGGCGCTTCTCTTATAAATTGCTGGTGGAAAGAGTTAAAGCCAGTTTAGTGAAGGTTACCTTGAAACATCAACAAAGCCAGCTAATTTATTGCTGTCTTTCCTTTGTGCTTTAATTTGTTAAGGATTACATTCTAACACAGCAACACAACGTATTTGGAGATGGTGTTAGCTGCTGAATTTATGGCACTGAATCATCTCCACATACCATTATCCAAAGCTACTCTAGTATCTTGTGTTGTATTGTAACTCTACCTAAACACGAAAGATGTACTTTCTTGTAAAGTGCCACATAAATCCACTGGAAGTCCAAATAGTTTTAGAATGTTACCATTTTATATGGGGAAGTGACAGGATGGACAAAATCTGTGAAATACAGGACAGAATACAGAGACTGATTTAGTAGTGCTAACCTGATTTCAATCTCTTTTTTTATTTCAGGGAATTATCCAAGATGTTATTTTTCCATTGATGTGCTATACAGATGCTGATGAAGAGCTTTGGCAAGAAGATCCGTATGAATATATCCGCATGAAATTTGGTGAGCATTTGAAATCTACTCATTAAAAAAATTATTTCATGCAAAGATGGGATTTTTATGGGGTGTTTTTGTGACAACAGAGATGGCTTTAATCTTTAAAAAAAAAAAAGAGAAAACCAGTGTATTAACCAAATAATGGAAGTTAATACAGTTAACTTGGACACACTGGTGGAAAGGAGAGAGAAGATACAACAGTCAACAATGACACAGGAGTTTGTACACTTGTAAAAGTATTTCATTTTTACAGTTATGAAGTTTTTATTACAAGTCAAACAGTCCTGGTCTTGCTAACAACAATTACATAAATTTAATGTCATTTAAAGGTTATGCTTTACAACAGCTAATATTTCAAGCCCTGGATTTCTTACGGAATTTCACCCATGGCACAGTTCAGAGCAGACTTACCCCAGTGGTAAATGACACATTATGGAGCAAGCCTGGCATTCCAGACTTGTCCCATTTCACCTCCTCAGCTCTGCTCCTTTTCTGTGCAGTCCTCTGAGGCTGGGGATGAAAAAAATACTTCAGACTCCCTGAACAAATTCTTTCCTCCGCTAGGAATGTTTGTGGTTAGCACAAGGAATCTTGAGGGGTTTGGGAGTTTTTATCCCTCAGGTCAGAGGCATACCTGTAAACACTACAGGTATTACACAAGGCTCTGATAATCCTCTTCTGCAGAGAAATAACAAACTGAGCATTTTTAAACCAAATTAATTCTGTGTGCTGGCCTGTAGAGCAAATAACATCTATGTCAAAACTTGACTGTTGTGTCTGGTTCTGCTGTTACAAAAGATTTATCTTAAAAATAAGAGACATACAAGTTCAAATTAGACGTGTAGAGGCAGTGATCATGAAAAACATGAAACATATGTAACCACCACGTGTTACTCTTTGGTCTTGGAATATCTGTAGCAAGCAAGCACGATTAACCACCTGAAAGGAAAATAACCGGGGTTTTTTTCATATTAAATAAATTGGGATCATGAACTGTAGTAAAGGACCAGAATTTATAACTGTTACAATGTTATTTAACAGATGTATTTGAAGACTTCATTTCTCCAACAACTGCTGCTCAGACATTATTGTTTACATCATGTAGTAAAAGGAAAGAGGTAAGCTGTCCAAGGATTATACTGAAATACTCCACTAGCTAAATTCAGTTTATTTGCTGAAAGAGCTATTAATAAAAGGTTTACTTTTCTGCTCTCATATCACAGTATGCTAAAAGTTGAAATTTGAAATTTATTTTGCACTGGTCTGTTTGTGATTTTTGTATTTGCAAATTCCCCTAGGACCCATCTGTCAGATAGAACACTGTGTGTTTATAACAAAGATATAAAACATTGCCCAAATTCCAGACTTGGAGCAGACTATTAGATATTTTAGCATTTCAGAGCACAGAGAATGGTACCTGAGATGGTTGATTAGAATACTTTGACTAATCTTACATGTAATCTAGGTCCTGCAGAAGACAATGGGCTTTTGTTATCAAATCCTCACGGAGCCAAATGCTGACCCTCGCAAGAAAGATGGTGCTTTACATATGATTGGTTCTTTGGCTGAAATTCTCCTAAAAGTAAGCATAACAAATCTGGTGGTTCTTTTCATTCTTTTTTTGCCCCTCCTATGCTTTCTTTGACATAGAGTGTCTTAGAAGAAATGCAAATAGCTCTGAGTTCACAAGTTTCTGAATTGCTGCCAAGTTTTTTTAAGCTGTTGAACTTAATTGTTTTGGGTTTAATGTCAGCTTAATTACTTAATTACTGAAGTTTTATAGGTCATGTTCAAGTTCACATTATTGTTTTAAGTTCTTTTAAGTTCTGTGCTTCTAGTGAGAATTACTACACCATTTCTGTGCTACACTTAATTACATTCCCTTTTTTGTGGAAGGAGGGAACAAAATGCATCTAGCGAGAGGCTGTTGATTTAATCAACTCTTTTTTGTGTATGGAAGTGGAAATAAAATTAAATTGGTGATGTTGCTCAGTTAAAATGGTAGCAAAATAGATGCATGGCATGGACTTGTATTTGGACCACAGCTCTAAGCAGTTTCCCTGACCACTTTTACTTTTGATGCCGAAGTGCTGCCAATTAAAAGGTGTCTCTTGGGGTCAAAAAATGGCTGGGGAAAAAGTGTCATTATTATGACTGAAAATTTTAAAAATCCATGTAGGATCCAAGTTTAATTACTAATACAGGAGATCATTCTTGCATAATTAACTTTGATAAAGGGATAAGTTAAAACATGTTCACACTTTATCCTGTGTGACATCTTTTTATTGGGTTAGAAATACATTTTTATATGTAGTTTTAAAATGATGTGCTTCTCTTTATATTTTGACAGAAAAAGATCTATAAGGATCAGATGGAATATATGTTGCAGAATCATGTGTTCCCTCTCTTCAGCAGTGAGTTAGGTTACATGAGAGCACGGGTAAGGAAGTGTGGCATTTACTGTTGAGATACACTGTCTGTTCCAACTGAAGAATTCAGAAATCTTTAACTTTTTCCCTCTCACAGATGCTCTCCTTTCTGCACCTTTTCCATAATGAATTGTACACTTATTCAGGGATGAGTACCAGTCTTTGTGTGCTCGTAGATAGCCCCTGTGTAGTTTTGAAGTGGCTGCAGCATTGTGTGCACAGTTTCCCATCTGTGTCTGGTGGTAGGGTCTATGTGTGTTTTGCATGTAGGCTGTACTGCTCACACAAAACCTGCGGCCAAAGATGAACCTGAGATCATAGTACTGGTCCAGTGATGTCTGCAGGACGAGCCTCCCACTGACCAGCCTCCACACTCTCAAACATCTTCATCACTAAAAAGTTTTACTGCATCTTTATTCGACAGGAGTTGTACCGCAGATGCAATGATTTGTGTAGGTTATGGGTATACAAGTAGCTGATAATCCTGTTTGTAGGTTTTGCAGCTCTGAATTTGTTCAATGTGGGTTTTTCAGGCTTGCTGGGTTCTTCATTATTTCTGTGAAGTCAAATTTAAAAGTGACCAGAATCTCCAGACAGCCTTAGAACTTACACGACGGTGTCTGATAGATGATAGGGAAATGCCTGTGAAAGTGGAAGCTGCAATAGCTCTCCAAGTTCTCATCAGCAATCAAGAAAAAGGTAGGAGCCCTCTTTCTTACAGCTACAGAGAGCTTTAATAGAATAGGTGTTAACTTTGTGGTGTTCAGGCAGGCTTGTTCTCTTCTTCCCTGATGTTAATTTCCTTCTTGCAATTGTAACTTGTAATCACTTACTATGATTTTTCAGCTAGAAAAGTTTAAATTTTTTCAATAAATAATACAATAAATTACATTTTAACATTATAAGACATTATGATTATTAAAACATTGTAAACAAGAGCTTCATGGTATAGTAAATCCAGTTTTATAGCACCTAATAATTGTATAAGAAATACAGTGGCAGTATCTGTCTTGGCATGTTTTCATTGATGTTAAAATTTATTTAAAAAAAAAAAAAAGCTGTCTTTATCCAGGCAGGTTTTACATGGCTTAGTATTCCTGAAGCTGGCATAAAAGCCACAAAGCAAACATAAATTCTGTATTTAATACTTTAGGTAATTTGACAAACATTTGTATGTACCCATTCCCGTTCAATTAACATTGATCAGTAATCTTGCATTTTATGAATTCAGACTGCAGAGCTCTGGTTTTCATACTTAAATTTTGATCCTCTTGTTATAGATTGTTATTAAAAAATTGTTCTCAATGGCAGTATTGCTATAATGATTTATACTACCCATGTTTTTGGCATGTTAATGCTGAAGCACTAAATAAAGCATATATTGAGGTTCTTACACTGATCTGTGGTTTTTTTAAGAATGTTAATTCAAACATTCCACCTGTTTTACAGCTAAAGAATATATTACTCCATTCATTAGACCTGTAATGCAAGCTTTGCTTCATATTATAAGAGAGACTGAAAATGATGATCTTACTAATGTGATTCAGAAGATGATCTGTGAATATAGTGAAGAAGTTACCCCAATTGCAGTAGAAATGACACAGCATTTGGTGAGACTTTGCGGTGGCTTGGGAAGATATTTAATATGGGAAAGATTGGCATTTAAAACTGATAGTTGAGTTTGACCATCAGTGAATAGCTGTTGTTACTCCAGTCTATGTAAGTGCATTGACACAAGTTATTTTCTTGTACATTTAAACAGTTTTTCACCAGAAGTGGCTTAATAACTTACACCAAGTGGAAATTTCTAAGAACAGTTTTAGAAATGTTTGCAAAATCTTTGTATATTTTTCCTGATAGTGGCAATAATGAAATTGGTAGCACACTCTAGGTAGTCTCTAAAATGTCACTTATATTGTCTGGTTTAAAATATTAAATTAAAGAGCAGATTTTAAATGAAAGGTTTGGTGTGAAAATAAAGTTGAATCTGCAGGGGGAATTCGGAGCTTGAATGGCCATATCTAGCAAGTTGTACTAATGTTTGGGAAAGCAGAGGTCAGCTCAGTGCTTCCCTATTAAAGGCCCTTGCCTTGGAGTTAAAACAGAGTTGTTTGTATGTCCTCTCTAGGAATGCCTGCGAAGTGTTCTGGTCTAGTTCAGCTACTGAGGAAACCTTGTGGCAGAAGAACTTACCAGGAGAAAATGTATTCTTTTGCATGGGACATGATGTCATTTATGTATTTTCAGTCATGGGTAGATAAAGAGTGACAGCTCCAAAGACTTAACATTCAGATTTTATCATGCTGATAAGAAACTCTGGAGCAGAGCAGTCACCTGGTATTATTTGTACATGTTTTTGCAGCAGAAGTCCTTCTTAAATTGTGTAGAATGCCAGACTTGGACAATTTAACGACTTATTTATGGGTTGTTCTGCTATTATGTGCAGGCAATGACATTTAACCAGGTGATCCAGACTGGTCCAGATGAAGAGGGCAGTGATGACAAAGCAGTGACAGCAATGGGAATCTTGAATACTATTGATACACTTCTCAGTGTAGTTGAAGATCACAAGGAAGTAAGTAAAAATTACTTTAAAGCTGATATGTATGGTCTAAGACACTGTAAGTCTTTTATAGTTTCAGTGTTCCTGGCATTGTTACCTGAAAAACTGTCCTTTTGGCCAAAAGGATGTTAAAATAGAAACCAGTGAAGTACTTACCATGTAGCTGAGTTGTAACAGGGTGGGTCACGTTTCTAATGCAGTGCATGCGGTAATAGAGTGTAAATGTTGCCACAGTATTTCCCATAAGAATCCAGCTTCTTGTTCAAATAGTGGGAGCAATGTGTCTGTAGCAGGTGGAACTCTGTCAGCTCAGCTGGAAATACACATCTGATTTGATGAGGTCTGCCCTTCAAACAAAACAGATAAAGCTTCACATAGTTCCAAACATTGACTCTGCTGACTGGGTTTGCTCTGTGACAGAATCGATGTGGGTAAATACAGCTCTTGTGGCTGTGCTCAGAGATGGGGTATTTTACCTGTCTTATCTGCCCTGGAGAATTTTCCACTGGGATGAAAACTTCTGTCATTTTGTTTTGTTATATTGAATGGACTCATTTCTGGCCAGAGTACAGCCAGTTCAAAAGATGCTATTTCTGATTAAAATCCTTTTTGACAAAGTCAGCTACTATCTTTTAATAAATACATTATAGTTTTTTTAGTGACTAAAGAGTTCAGTACTAAACTCTACTTTCAGGACTCTGAAGACTTCACTAAAGAAGCAGCATCATACAAATTCCCAAGGGCAGAATCCAGTGCTGCCACACAATAAACCAAGGACCAGCTCAGCTCATTTACTTGTTGCTAGAGCTGCTCATCAAGCTTTTCATGTACTTGTTTTTATCAGCAAATCCTTGCCTTCTAAATTAAAAGTCTGTGTAACAATATGCTAGTCCTGAGGAACTCAATTTGAAAATTTTGACCAGTAAACATTTATATTTAGAGACATCTCACACAGGATGACCAGTATTCCAAGAGATAAGGTACTTAGCAGGTTAGTTTCAAATCCTGTTCTGCATAGCTAAGACCAGAAACTCAACCCTTACTTGTCCCTGTGCAAGGTGAGTGCCCTCAACAGGTTAATGACTGTTTTGTTAGCTATTCCATGGAATAATAAATACTAATTGGGAACGCTGACTGAATCTGTAGGACCAGCATTTAGACTGATGGTCTCCATACCATATGAACATCCTAAGCTAGGTTTGGGAAGTGGTTTGGTATTTGGGTTTTTTTTGTTGTTGTTTTTAGTTTCTTTTCTGGAAGAGGAAATACTTCTGTGATTTCCATTGTTTACTCCTTTGATAGATATATTTGCTTACAGTGTTTTAATGGGACTGAACTGGTGCATAGGCTTACTGTCAGGCTTTTCTTTTGAAAGGATACCCTATAATGAGATTCTTCCAGTACTCAAAAAACACCTTGTATTGAAAGCTATCTTGCAGATCCTTAGCTGAATGCTGTTCTTACACATTTAGTGCTCTAAAATGTGAGACTTTTCTAATTGTTTTTAACAACTATATTGTATATATAGAAATTGCTTTGACAAATTGTAAAATGTGTTTAATTTCAACTCCCGAGTACTGAAAATAGTCATACGTCTCTTTTTTTTTTTGGTTTTTTTCAGATTACCCAGCAGCTGGAAGGGATCTGTTTGCAAGTGATTGGAACAGTTTTGCAGCAGCATGTGTTAGGTATCTGTATTTCTGCTGGCTTGCTTTTAAAAGTGTGTGGGATTGGCATTATATTTACCTAGATTCTGTTTGTTTTAGAATTCTACGAGGAGATCTTTTCCTTGGCTCATAGCCTGACCTGCCAACAGGTTTCTGCACAAATGTGGCAGCTTCTTCCTCTTGTGTTTGAAGTCTTCCAGCAGGATGGTTTTGATTATTTTACTGGTAAGTAATATAAATAAATCAGGAAGCCAAATGGTTTCATGGATGCAATTTCAGCCATACAATGAATTGCTGAAATCATGACTGAAATATTAGGAAAACACTCAAGTGAGGTTACACATGAAGTATTATTTTGCTGTTGCTGCTACCAGCAGACTTGTTTTGCCAAGGCATCTATGACTTGCACACACTTATCTTGGCAAACATTAAGCAAGAACTGTAATTATTAATACACAGATTTCAACCTGATTTTAATAGCACACAGACAATATCTAACTGTGATCATCCTTCTTTTAATACAGATATGATGCCTCTCTTGCATAATTATGTTACTGTTGATACAGATACACTTCTATCAGACACAAAATATCTCGAAATGATCTACAGTATGTGCAAGAAGGTGAGTAGATTCCTGTGTGCTAACAAAACCTGCTATCTCTGAAGAAATAACAGTGTTAAACTGGGTACTTTTTTCCACAACAGCTCTATACATCTGCTCTTTAAAGCATTTTGCTAACATCCTCTGAGATTCCCCAAATTACTAAATTATTGCAGAGAAATTTAAAGAGATTGCATCAAAATTTCAGATACATGCCTTTGGCAGAAGGGAAAAATAAATCATACACAACAAAAGCAGAATAAACAAACCAGGTTTGGTGCAATACACTTTGTGCATATGGGCATTCAAGACAGATGGCAAAAAGGTAGGTGGATTCTTTCATCTGGGATTTGTAGCCTAACCATGGCCAGGATACACATGCTGTATGTGTGCTGAAGGTCAGACACCTGTTAGCTAAGCAAGTGGAGCAGAGATGGAAGGTAAAGGGACAGGAATAGGATCTTATTTTCCCAAGTTCGTGCCAAGTCAGTGGTGAAAGCTGGGAGCAGAATGCAGTTATTCTGACTCAGTCCAGGCACTTTTGGGCAGGGTTTCTGTATTCTACTGTGTATTACAGGTAGCTGCCAGCTGGGCTTTCTTTGTCCAGTCAAAATGTAGACTACACAGCTTTCCTGAGTGTTAGCCCCATGTGAGGAAAGGAATACTTCTTTATAAGATCGTGTTAATGTTTTATCATCTCTAATGGTAACCTGTGGGGATTTCAGTTTTCCAGTCCTGGATATGGTGTGTGGTGTCTATATAAGAGCTTTGGTGAACTGTCAGCTGTGCTGCCTTTGGTATTTCCTGAGTAATTCTTTCGAAGATATTTAAATATTATAGTGAATAACTATTTTAGTATTCTGTAAATACAAGTGAATAACTCTTGGCAACCTTTGTTTAAAAACAAGTTGCAACCAGGCCAATTAGGGTGTCTGTAGATTCTTGGAATGTTATATATAAAATTAGCCTGTCGTGACCACATAGTGATTGGTGTTAGCTGAGCACAGTGAATTTTTAACACAAGTTTTGCGTATTGCATGGTCTTGCACTGGATATCCCATTTTTGTAAATAAAACTTCTACAAAATTCTGTACATTAATGTGTAAGAAAAGTTTTTGTTTTGTGTGTGGAAATAACCCGTTGCAAAATGGCAGCTGATGCTTTTACAGTAACTGTGGTAAGCTCTGCATCCATAGAGTTATTGAATATTTGTACATGTAGGTTAGTTTTGCCCACATTCAGCAGTTTTCAGTCTCTGGTTGTCACACTGAGCCTTTGCTGTAGATTTGGCTGCTTCACTGATGGCTGTTTATGCTGGCATTGTTAAAGGGGGTAAATTCATGCCAGCTTTTCAAAGCAAAGCAGTATATAGAGAATAGTCCTTGAGGGGATACCACCACCAGTAATGGCTGTGTTTCAGGTCCTCACAGGAGTTGCTGGAGAAGATGCAGAATGTCATGCAGCAAAGCTGTTAGAAGTAATTATTCTTCAGTGTAAAGGGCGTGGCATTGACCAGGTTGGTAACAACTTTGGTTGCTAAAACTAATAACAAGATTATAGAGCCAGAAGTTACATTTGCTATGCAGGATGTCATAAAATCCATGTGATTAAATATTTTCACATTTTTATTTCATCTTTGTATCTGACTTCTGCTGGCAATTAAAAATGACTCCATTTTATGCCATCTGTGTTTATGTGCCAGACTGTTGAAGTACAGAAGGACAGATTTTATTTTTGATCACTGAGTGTGTAATGTTCTCACTGTCCAGTGCATACCCTTGTTTGTGGAAGCTGCCTTGGAGAGACTGACCAGAGAAGTGAAAACCAGTGAACTGCGAACCATGTGCCTCCAGGTTGCCATAGCTGCTTTGTATTACAATCCTCATTTACTATTAAATACGTTGGAAAATCTCCGTTTCCCCAATAATGTGGAGCCTGTCACCAATCACTTCATAACACAGTGGCTTAATGATGTGGACTGTTTCCTGGGGTAAGTGTTTCTGCTTGTGGAGATTATTCTCTGTGATACACCTGTGTATGACCTGCTTGTAAATCATGACAAAACTTGCAACTTTTTTACTCTTCTGTTTTGTAGACTTCATGATAGAAAGATGTGTGTGCTTGGCTTGTGTGCTCTCATTGATCTGGAGCAAATACCACAGGTTTTAAATCAAGTTGCTGGGCAGATCCTGCCAGCTTTTATCCTTTTATTTAATGGATTGAAAAGAGCATATGCCTGTCATGCAGAGCATGAAAATGACAGCGATGATGATGATGAAGCTGAAGAAGATGAGGAAACAGGTACGGAGACGGAAATTTCGATGTTATTTTGTATGTTTCATTTTTTTCTGACGGAGATTATGAGTTCCTCTGTGGAATTTCTGAGTACCGTAATTCTAAAAATGAAGCACTGCAGTAGAACACTGGACATCTTTTGACAACTTTTAAGTACATCTGATTTACTTTGCAGTCCCTCTTAAAAACTAACTCCCATGGCTGAGTTAAATGAGCTCCCCCCTTGCAGCCTGCACTGTATTGTTACCACTTCCAGTGCCTGTTTTATGTAATTAGCCACGTTTCTGAAGAATCGTTCTTGCTGTTCTCAAGATAAACCTTTTTTTGTATGTTATAATTAACTCAGAGGAGCTGGGGAGTGACGAAGATGACATTGATGAAGATGGTCAAGAATATCTAGAAATTCTAGCAAAACAGGCAGGTGAAGATGGAGATGATGAAGACTGGGAAGAAGATGATGCTGAAGAGACTGCTTTGGAAGGCTATTCCACAATTATTGATGATGAAGACAACCCTATTGATGAATATCAGATATTTAAAACAATTTTTCAGAGTAAGTAACTGGATTTCCTTTCCTGGCCAACAAGTTATATTTTAACTTTAGTGTACCCTGTTGTAAACTAGAACCTGTTCAAAACTTCCAAACAGGCTTTCCAATACGTGCTTGACCCATTCCTTTCTTTGGAAAGGGGAAGCCATCATTAAACTTTCAGAGCAGGGGGAGATGCTTGAATGAACTTAATTTGGTAGGGAAGAGGTCAGAAGGTGTACTAGTGTTTAAGTGTCTTGAATTATGTAAGCATAACAGAATATTATTCCAATTAAAATGGCAGTGAGTAAGCTTTGAGACTTAGAACATTCTAATCAACACTTTCCTTTTGCTTACGTTTTCTTTCTGCTGCAGCAATTCAGAACCGTAATCCTGTGTGGTACCAAGCTTTGACACAGGGCCTTAACGAAGAACAAAGGAAGCAGCTGCAGGACATAGCGACGCTGGCGGATCAGCGGCGGGCAGCACATGGTATTTGCACCCCTTTGTACCACTAATGGCTCCTTTTGCTCTCTGAATGCCCTGCATGTGCTCAAGAAGCATAATACAGAAAAGGCCTATAATTCAAGCCTGATAATGTCTCCATCAAAGCAGGGTTGTTTGAAATCTCTTTAAGATTGTCAGGTCGAAAAGCCTCAATGCACGAACTGGATGGCAATACCACAGGTGGGAGGAATGGTAGAAACACTTGGGGAAGTGACCAAGGAAATAAAAGAGTTATTTGTCCTAATTGCTGGGATTTGAAAACAAGTGATTTGATTACCTGAAGGTAGATGAACTCCAGGTATGTTAACAAACACATCAAGTGGCAGATAAATTATTTCCTGAGATGTGACATAGTCCAGCTGGGATAGACAAGGATTCTGTGGGTAGGAGAATACTAAATTATGAAAGTAGTATCCATGTGTAAAACCACATCATTAAGCCCATTAAATATATCAGAACATTACAGATAATACAGATTTTTAAATCTGTATTCAGTTCATCTTTTTTTTTAAGTTTTCCCTTTTGAGAGTAAGCCAATATATACCACACCCTAAAGTCAAGACTGAATGTTGAGGGATCAGTCCAGCTTCGTATCCTCTGTCTTACTGAGCAATTGCTACAGATGTTTCAAAACAGAAATTCAGAAATTTTTCAATAAAAAGATTGGTAGTAAGAATACACCTTTAATAAGTGCTTTTTATGAGAGAATAGCCTAAATTACCTCACAAAGCTTGTAAGTGTTCAGAATGATCCAGTTTTAATGATTATAAAATACAGTTTCACTGTGACCCCTGTCAAGCAGTAGACATATGATGAAATTATATAGTATTGCATTTTATGGAGACAAAAAAGTTTAAGGGGCGGGTGTGTTTGTTTGTTTGTTCTGTACTGTTTTTTCAGAAAAGTTGTGAAGTTTAACTTAAGCAACCAGATCCTTATGGGAAATTCTTGCCTACTCTCAGAGCACACTGATACTACACTTAGGCCATCTACCATGCGTGGGGACATCCTGTTAGAAGGACTTGAAATACAGTTCTCCCTCACTAATGTAGCTTAAAAGAATTTCCATGTGCTGAGAGATTTGTCTTCTGTGGAGCTGTGAGGGAGTCTCCCCCCATGCTCCATTAGCCATGGCAATATTTTTCTGGCCTGTTTCCAAAGAAGCAGAGCCAAAATGCAGATTTGCTAGATAATATGGGAATCCCAGAAAGATTGCAACTGTTTTGACTTAGGAGAAAGCTCTAAAACCAATGTAAGACATTAATAAATGTTATCATATTGGCCTGGGAATAATACAAACCACCATCTGCACTATCTAGGTTGTAGTAAAGGTACAACCTAAATTACCAACCTGATTTTCAGTTGTCCATGTATTAGAGCTTGTAAAAACCTGTCTTAAGTAAAACCTGTCCTACAGCAGTGTTTGAAGGATGATAAAACCAGACACCTTAACTATCACTGGTAGTTACAGTGATGGATATGTGGACCTCAGATGTCTAAAGATCTTAAGGTTTGGTTGAAAATGAAAAGTGATGAACTTGGTAGTTTTCTCTCAGAATTATGTTTTGTGGTCTAGTAACCTAAAGTCCAAATTATCTGCTTGGGTAGCAGCATGTGTAAAAAGTCTTTTTCTGGTGCTTCAGTGGCTGTTTCTGCTTATATTGTTGAATCAAGATAGGAACACTGAAAATTTAGTCACTATCTGTGTACTGCTTTTCTGTACGTGTGTTCTGTTATTGATTTGACTGCAAAGTCTGTTGATGTTAACCAGAAACAATTGTGTGCCTGTCACCAAGTTTGCAAGTGCAGCATTCATCCTGTTTTTAAACTACAGTCATGTCCGAAAGCTGAATTGTGGGCTTTCAAAAGTACAAATTCATTTAAGCTTGGCTACAACAATATTGAGAAGTTAGAAGTAAATAGTCAGTCCATCTGTTCTTTAGGGCCTGGCACATTTCCACATGTGGGTGCTGATTCCTTTGTTGGGTAACCCCAGGTTAAACCTGTATCTCTGAGAGGCTCAAAGTGGTCAGTCACAGAACCTTGGTCTGTCTTCCCCCCTACACACGCACTAAAATATCTTCCTTCTGTTTTTCTTGTTTTGTTTTAGAATCCAAAATGATTGAAAAGCATGGAGGATACAAATTCAATGCTCCAGTTGTGCCAACTTCATTTAATTTTGGAGGCCCTGCCCCAGGAATGAATTGAATTATCACTTTTCCTGCTACTGTGTGATTGTAGTGAAGAGCTTGTGTTCCTCCCAATAGTGGTTCCAGAACTGGTTCATGTTATCTACAACTCACTCTAAACTAATTTATAAATAGATTGGACAAAAGCCCCAGAAGTGGGACCTGATTATACAACCTAATACTGGAAAGCAAACCAGAGGTTTTTTTGAAGATAGGAAGAATCTGAATTTAAAGCTTCAAATGACACACTTTGGAGATCGGAAATCAAGAGGGGATGTCATGAAGGCAGCTTTTCTTTTTCTGAGGAAAAAAACCTAGACATGGGCTGCAGGACTATTTAAAATGTCTCATTTACAGTACAAGCTAGAAGGCAGACTTAATTTTTACACCTGTGGCAGTATGAGTATGTGCCCAGTTTCTTTCCCTTTTATCGCTACCTACTGGGTGTCTATTCTTTTAATGTAAATAAGATAAGGTAATCAGATAGCCTTACTTAATCTTCATCATTTCCATTTATCAAGATTGTTCATATGTAGAATATTGGACACTTAATGTAGCACTACATAACTGATAAATCTGTAAATTAATTAGCACTTTCATATTGAAACAAGCCTGCTAGCCTATGTACAAAAATAGCAAAATGTTTGCTGTTTATAAAAATAAAAAATAAGGGATGTATTGGGGAAAATAATTTCAAGTTATTAATTTAAAATGAACTAGCAGTTTTGTACCTGGTGACTTTGTGGTGCAGTCACCTCTGGTTGTGACTTGAATTCGGATATGTAAAAAGGGGTTAGTGATATTTCATTGCTGCTAAAGAAAAAATAGCAACACCCTCCGTGTCCTTTGTTTTTTTTAAAGATCTCACTGTACAAGCTAGAAAATTGAACAAATGTGTACTGTAAGCACAAAGAAAAAGCTATCCTCTCTAAAGCAGGTAAATAAGATGTGAAGTTCTTAAGGTCAATTGAAGTGTATGGGTGAAACATCTACATAGGCAATCTATTAAAAACACAACGGCATCGTTGGCTGATCTGGGCTATGGTATAGAAATGCAATTTTTTCCCCATTTGTGCAAAATATTCTTTTTTCAGCTCACAGTAGCGCAGGTGCACTACTCCTGCATTTCATTCCCCCTCTTTTTGCACTTGCAGCATTAGTGTGTGCTGTTGTCTGCCTGATCCAGACAGTGTATTTGAAGTTTTGCCAATCTTTCAGTTTTGAAGCCACAATTTCTTCCTTCAAAGTTGCTATAGTAACTAGTATTTTAGCTAGAGAGGCAAAATACAGTTCCCTCTGGGACCACTATCAAAACCACTGTATGAAGAAGCCAGCAGGGAGAGGCTGTGAATGGGTTGGCTTAAATGCCCCCTTTTTCTTTTCTAAAAGCAAAATCCATTGGCGTTTGATCTTGCCTTGAGATCATTGGTGTCAGGTCTTTTAAATCAAATGTTTGGGTTGGTTTTTTTTTTTTTCTTTAGGCTGTTTTTATATAAAAGTGTCACCTGCTGTTACAATTGATATTAAACAAGCTACCTTAATTTAATGTAAGCCTCCAAAATTTAAATACAGGTTAAAAATAAACTGAGTTTTTATCTGTAAAAATGAAATGCACATATATATATATTATGATACTCAAAATGCAGTCTTCAGAAAATTGGTTTGTGTGGTGTGGTTTTTTGCATCAGCAGAGTAGCAGGATTTGGTGGTGGATTGGGGTTTCCTTGCTGAGCTGCCCAGCCCCACGCTCTGCCTTCCACTGGTGCTGGCGCTTCCCAGGCAGCGGGAGGGGTTTTCCTGCCCCTCCTCTCGGGCTGCCTTGCTCTGGCAAACGCTTCCCTGCGCTCGGGGTGCCGCCATGGGACACCGAGCCAGCGCTGCAGTGCCACGCTGCCCTACCCCAGTACCAAAGGGACACGTGAGAAACAAAGCCCCTGATGAGAAAAAGCCTAAATAATGAAGCCTTGGATGGGAGTACCCATCCTCGTGGTGGTGTGAGACCCAGGGTAGTTCCTGTGCATCTTTAGGTGCTGGACAGAGCAGACCTTATTTGGGGTTTTGTGACTGTAACTCACGGGCACGTCCAGGTGTGCTCCAGCCCCCCAGGAATCTCTAGACAGGGTTTTATTTTTGTAGAAAAAGCTGACAGACGTACTTCCATCATGCCTTCTCCTGGGCATTCCTTGGGAAAACCCAGTTTGACATAAATCATTTCTGAACATCTGCTTGTTGGGTATCTGCTTACCTTTGTATGCATCCAAAAAAATGTATGAGAACCTTTGAGGACAGATGAGCCACTTGGGCCTCGTGGCAGTGAGTGACAGCAGCAGTGAGAAGGCTTCATGTATAAAGCAGATGACGAAAAAATAGGGGGAAATCACCTATTTTAGTGCCACTGTCAGTTCTGGAACAATTCTATTTTTCAAGTCACAAGTCAAGGGAAGAATTTTATCTTGGTGTGAGGAATACAGTCTTACTTCAAGGGTGCTTTTATGTGTCACTAGACTGGTTAGCAAGGAGCATCTTTTTTAAGAATGGATCTAGAACTTTGCTTTCCTTTGCTCCAAGAAATGTATTTATATAAATTGCAAAACAATTTTGCATTGTTGTTGGTGGTGATAGCGCATTTTGTGATGCAGTATATCAATTTCAGTGATACACTTATGTCAAATTAAAAACTGATCTTCCTCCTAGAACTTGCACTTATCCATTCCATTTTCAAGGATAATGCAACTCTAAAGGAAGAGCTGGGAAATTTAAAGCCTCTGTTTTTTCTATTATGGAAGATCTCCTTGGATTAATAAACATCTAAAGCAAATCCTTATCTTCACTTATTTCAGTGTGGTGTTTTGAATGTAGCTGTATCCCTACAGTAGAGTCCTGCTCGAGTTGTCTAAGGTGTGTATTTCCCTCTCCAAAATATTTCTCTGAACAGATGTTAGGCACAACCACAGTCCTCTTCAACTGTGTTATATATAAAAAATAGGCAGCTTTTAAAAATACTGACATACTGGGTAAATTCAATCTTTTTTTTTTCCTAAATCAGTGTCTTAAAAGAATTATTAATATGTGTCAGCATAGTACAGCAAAGCTCTGTTCAAATCTCTCATGGCTTAGAACTACTACTGCAAGATTTATCAAGTCTGCAGTAATTACTGACTACCTGCCAATAAACATGCAGGTGATTTTAATTATGCCTAGTAATGGATATACCTGGTAAGTTTTATGGGTTGATTATTTCTCTGTGGAACTTTCTACATGCCCAGAATGAGCCATGTGGAAAAGCTTTGTCTGCTGCTGATTATCAGTTACTTTTCAATCAATATGTAACTTTATCTTAAACGGCGTGTCACTGGTTTGTGTATTTCTGCTTTTCATAGCAAACTCTTGATGCTGGAAACATAAAGCACTTCAGAATGGGAAATAGAGATTGTAGCATTTCACAGAGATGTTAATAAATAATCAATTAATACAAGGGGAGTTGGCAAATCAGAAATAGGATTTTATCTCGGGTATTTCACTGCTGCTGTACCTCGAACCAAACTGATGGCTGCAGTTTGTACTTGGCTTAAAACGGACAATTAGGAAACAGTAAATTAAGAAAGAAAAACTGGTGGCCATTAGGCCTCTTTGAGAATAAGCATTTTTTTGGCTTTTTTGTACAACTGCAAGGATTTTGGACTGCAAGAATTTCGAACTATTATTCTGAAGTAAAACGTCAATGTTTTTACATCTCTCACGTTCAAGAAGATGGAGTTAAGTCCATCGGAGCTGGGCTTACTGTCCCATCAATGGGGATAATTCGCGTCAACTGCCCAACAGGGTTTTCTTTAAAAATCACCTACGGAATTAGCCGTAACACGCTTTGCGTGCCGTAGACTGGGAGCTGTTGGGCTATTTATTACACGTTTCCGTACCTAAAAATCACGTAAGGATAAACACTCCCAAGCATAGCTTTAAGCACAGCGTCCTTCTCCCTCAGAGCCGGGATGGAATAGCAGCCGGAGATAATGCGACAGGAGACCGGGAAGGGAAGAACAGAGCGCTCGCTGCCCTCGGCCGGGCCATGCGGCCCCGCGGGGCCCCGCGCACG
>VZRV01007600.1:222163-267825 GCA_013398115.1 Falcunculus frontatus
CGGGCCCGCGGGGGTCCCCCGGGTCGCCCCCCCGGGCCCGCTCGGCGCTGCGTCACGGGCGGGGGGCGAGGGGGGCACGAGCCGGGGCGCTCCGGGCCCCGCGCCCGCCGTGCCTAAATCGGGGGGGCTCATTTATTTTTGTATTCCCCCGTTGTTTGGGGCTTTTTTTTTGTTTTTAATATATTTATTTTATTACTCTTATTTTTTCAAACCTGCTATTTCCATGCTGTTGGCCGCAGAGCGGCATGAAAGCAGCGGCGGCCGGGGCTGCCTGGGCCCGGCGCGCGGCCGGACCCGCGCAGGCTCCGGAGGAAAATCCGCTGCTCCTGCCCCGAGCCGCGGGGCTGCGGCGCGGCCCTGGCCGTGCTCTCACGGGAGAAGGTCCTGGCACCTTCCGGCCTTCTGAAATCCAGCTGTTTTACTGCATCTCGCTCACCTCGCCAAAATGCAATAGCATTTTAACCTTCTCTCTCTTTTTTTTTTTTTTTTTTTTTTTTTTTTTTTTTTTTTTTTTTTTTTTTTTTTTTTTTTTTTTTTTTTTTTTTTTTTTTTTTTTTTTTTTTTTTTTTTTTTTTTTTTTTTTTTTTTTTTTTTTTTTTTTTTTTTTTTTTTTTTTTTTTTTTTTTTTTTTTTTTTTTTTTTTTTTTTTTTTTTTTTTTTTTTTTTTTTTTTTTTTTTTTTTTTTTTTTTTTTTTTTTTTTTTTTTTTTTTTTTTTTTTTTTTTTTTTTTTTTTTTTTTTTTTTTTTTTTTTTTTTTTTTTTTTTTTTTTTTTTTTTTTTTTTTTTTTTTTTTTTTTTTTTTTTTTTTTTTTTTTTTTTTTTTTTTTTTTTTTTTTTTTTTTTTTTTTTTTTTTTTTTTTTTTTTTTTTTTTTTTTTTTTTTTTTTTTTTTTTTTTTTTTTTTTTTTTTTTTTTTTTTTTTTTTTTTTTTTTTTTTTTTTTTTTTTTTTTTTTTTTTTTTTTTTTTTTTTTTTTTTTTTTTTTTTTTTTTTTTTTTTTTTTTTTTTTTTTTTTTTTTTTTTTTTTTTTTTTTTTTTTTTTTTACAACTGCTGTTGTCGTTCCCTTCATCTTTTTTTCTCTAGAACTTCTAATAGAATGGGATGACGAGAAGCTGCTCCTCTAGGAAAATGGCCTGCAATAATGCAAAGATTTTTATTTTGTTTTCTGATAAGGCCTTATTTGTGGTGCTCTTTTCATCCAGAAAAATGATGTGACTTCCGTGCAAGTTCAAATCTTCTGTTAAAACAACGCTGCGGTTGAGCAGCTCCACTTAAGTTTAAAATTTTTGTAAGGGTTTGTTTTGAACGATCAATGAATTGCATCTGCCATCATATGCAGAGTGATACCAGTATTTGTAAGGAATGTTATTTCTGGTCCAGTGACACAGGAACTGCAACCTTACAGTCTTTCAAAGCAAGCATTTCCTCTTGTTTTATCGAGATTCTGCATCAAATGTTGTCTGTCAGCTGGTTTTGCAGACTATATACCCGATATTTCTGTTGTAGCTTCTAGGTGATGGTACCTGAAAAATGAAATTAGGTTATCCTTAACTAGCACCTTTTTAACATAGACATAGTATATTGTTAGCTTTGTGCCTTTGCCGTACACCTTTAGAATGGCAGAGTACGGTGTAGCCGTGTTTTCATGGCTTGTTTCTTTGTATTTCTGCATTAATGCCTTGAGCTTTCAAGCTGTGTTTGTGTCAAAAGCGATTTGTCTGTATCACTGCAGAAAAGGAACCTCAGGAATATGTGGTCAAATGATAGATGATTGCTTTGGTAATGGATTGCAGCTTAAATGAGATGTAAAAGTAAACATTTTGAAAGAGTTTTGAGAATTGTATTTCAAATTGATTTAATAATTTACCTGAATTGTTCTCGTTGTAATTAATATTTCATTTCTAGTACCCTATCTGAGGAAGAGTAATTTTGCTTTATATTAAAGGCTCAAATAAAGCAAATACTTAAACAAGTGTAAAAGGTTCTTTAGGTACAAAGTCACACAGACTTCACTCTTGTCTTCATGCTTGTGTAGCTTTTGATACTTTCCTCAGAGGAGAGAGGCACAGCGATAGTCAAGTGATGAATAGTCCCTGGTAATGGGTGCCAAAATTAGGCTGTAAATTAGTTTTTTTCTTTAGAATATCTCCAGTTGTGTGCTGCTTCAGCTCAGTGGACATTTTGCTGTCCTGTACTGTCCAGGAGAAGGAAATTGTCAGGAGTTAGAGCGGTGGACAGGTCCAGGTGCTGGCTGCTGCTTCTGTGACTGCTCACCTGCAGCTCTGGGATGGGCTCAGGGATTAGGATGAGGGTTCCTCGGCTTTAGTTTGGTCAGGGTGGCTTCATTTAGACTGGGATGTTGGTCTGCCCTTGCTGTTGCATGTGAATCTTCACCTTAAGAGTTTTGGGTTAACACATGCTCAGCAGTGGTGGAGTCTTTGAGAAGCACTATTATGTTTTGAGGAGTCTTTAGCTGGCATCTGTGAAACTGTGAATTGCTTTCCAAAGGGCTTGGCTGCATTTGGATGAGTTTCCACACAGAGATAATCGGGGCAATTCTTCCAGTTTCAGGCCTTACAATGGCCAGAATGCAAATATTCATGAGGAAGGTGGGGCCCATCTTGGTGCTGCTGTACTTTTCTCCTGTCTGCATTTTGACTTGTACCTGCTTCCTTGGCCATCCCCGTGATTTGTGCTTCCTATGATACCTTCTATAACTCCTGCAGCCTCTGGCATGTATGTACATAGCACAGCATCCCAAGCCAGCCTTCCCTTGCCACTGATTTTTTTTTTTCCTGTATTGCTGCTACATCTCTCGCACCCCTCTACAGCTCACTAGCAGTGCTTTCTGCTCAGCGTTAGTAGGGGGCAGCTTGGTTTTTCATCTCCTCTGTGCAAGGAAATCAGTGCACGTGGTAAAGAGAGCGTGAATTGGGTAGTCTATTCCTGTGGCTTGTGTCACAAAAGATCCCAAAAGATGGGAGGACGGTTTCTGTTTAACTTATGGATCCCTAAGATATACTATGATCTAAATCGATGGATCCTCTTCTTGAATCCAAGAGTTCAGCTCTGAAGTGCAAATTCCTGTAACTTGAGGTGTGCAGAGCTCTTGTTCTGAGCGAGGTGTGAGGAGTCTGAGTGGAGGTGTCTCTCCATGGACACCATTTCTAGGGAGGAGGGGAAGAAGCCTTGTGACCCATCTTGGCACAGTGGCATTTATGGAGTTTTGCCTGTACCTAAGTGTAACTTAATCTGCCCTTAGTTGTATTTACTAAAGGGAATATGATTTTGCTTCTCTCTCTCTCTGCAGCAGGGATCGTTGATCAGTTACTCAAAACCAAATTGGACTAAATTAGTAAATGATTCCAGTGACTTAGTCTGCTCTGAGTTACATGGCTTTTTTTTCACTGTATAGTGGGATTGTACTTTGCTCCACCAAGATAACACTTGTTAAATAAATGAAATTTTTGGTTTTGAAGGGAATTTACCGTTCCAGCAGGTTTTGCAATTTTCAAGGTTGACATCAGAGTTACATTTAAAACTACATAACGCTTCCCTCAGTCTGTATTTTACTGTCTGCAGAATGTTTCCTTCTGTATACACTTAAGCAGAAAATTGTGTTACCTGCTTAATGCTCTTGAACTTAAATTCTGATGACAGACTTTTCTAGAATTGGAAGATGGGTCTGTATTTGCAGTTTAATTGGTTTGCCCATATTTTAAGTATATTCATACACAGCTAACATGGTGCTGCACAGAGTTTTGTGGATGTATTTAGATCTACCGTATTTCAGTTTATGTTTGTAATCTGGCCAATTAGGTTGGCAATCCAGCAGGCTGCCCCTTTAGTTCCTGAAATACAAGCCTGTGCTAAAGCACTGCCATTAACTATCATGGCTAATGCTGATACATCTGTAATGTAGTTATCAGATTGCTAATTAACTCTAGCCACACAAAACAACCCACTCAAAATTCCTCTTTTTGTTGGCAGTCTCAGTGGGTTTGCAGGATTTGAAAGGGCATGGCCAGGATTCATTTGTTTTGGTGATTTATAAATAAGACACTCTTGTGGTTGCTTGACAGTTTAAAAGTTAGAAGTCTGTTTGGCATGAAAGTATAACAGCAATAGAAATTGTAGCTCTCCATTTCTTTCAGATTTTTAGCCCTTAAATATTCATCTAATCACCAGATGTTCCCAGTTTTATTTAAAACAACGATATAACTGGGGGTTTTGTGATTTAAGGGATAAGTAGCCCCATGAAGTGCTTCAGAAGTTAACTATCTATATATTTTTTTTAGTGTAAATAGACATCACTGCTCATTTCTAGGAGTGACTTGGATACAGTTGTGTGTGCATCACCTGGATGCTTTCTGGATACATATTTTAGCTATGTATGCACTTGATGGTAAAAACAAACCCAACAAAAGCCAGTAGTTTTAAAAACACACAGATTCATCTGTTAGGTACTTTAAATCTGTTTCTGCTTTCATAGTTCCAGGGTGAAAATCCATTTGGAATGAAATGCTTTTTCTCACTGACATGTGCTGTAAAATTATTTTGAGTTCGGGGTTTTTTCATCTTTGGTAATCATGTTGTAAGTTTTTTCAGAAAATCAGCTGACCTGCCATAGGTTCAGCTTTTTTTTCTGAGTGTGCACATTATGGTTAGTTACCCTAACATTTTTTGACTATTAAAACACAAGTAATTTATTACCAGTCAGTCTACAATAAAGAAATGGGTCCTTAGAAAGGAAGGTATGCCTGAGCATTGATAATACAAGTTTGGCCAGGAGAGAAGAAATGTATCTTAGCAAGAAATACCACCTGAGTTGAGAGAAACTTGATGGGCTGTTTTGGTAGGTGAGTTCCACTGTTGCATTTGCAGTAGGTCTGCAGGGCCATTCCGTGCATTCCTAATGACACGGGGCTGTTTCAGTCATACTCGAATTGGTGTTTGGGACAGATTATATGGATGGCCCTTCCTCAAGCCAAACCTCTGCTGCTATGTGCTACTGCTATTAACTGCTACTGACTGTGTTATTAGTGCATTGCTCATTGACCAGCTGCATTAATATGCTTTTTTGTACTTTATTAATATACACATTTTGGAATCCGGGTGTCTGTACCTCTGCAAACGATGCTGCATGGATCTCAGTTGCTTGTCAGCTTCCATGCA
This sequence comes from Falcunculus frontatus, assembly GCA_013398115.1. Lineage (NCBI taxonomy): Eukaryota > Metazoa > Chordata > Aves > Passeriformes > Falcunculus > Falcunculus frontatus. The sequence continues at coordinate 227,338 of VZRV01007600.1, forward strand.
GGATTTTTGGAATTGGCTCTGTTGGAAGACTCCCAAATGTGTTCCAAACCTCTGGCTCAGGAAGCTGTGCTGCTGGAATAGTGCACCCAGGGCATGGAACTGGGTGTTTGCTGTGAGGTGCTTGTCCCAGAGCTGCAGCATGAGTTTAATTAGCTTCTGTCAGCACTGCTGGCAGCTCATGTGCTGATGGAACTACTCTGGCCTCCTTTTATTAACCAGTAATTTCGTCTCTAACATATACAAGAAAGGTGTGAAGTTAGAAGTCATGTTTGGGATCAGTCAGAGTCTTCTCTACATGTGTAGGACTTGTTGGTGGGTGGCTTTCTGATCTGCCTGTGTTTAAATGCCATACTTTTGAAAATAATAGCAACCTTAGCATTCCCACAGTGTGAAAATACACATATCTACATAATCTCATATTAGTTAGAGTAAGGATTTGTAAATATTCTTTATTTGCACTGGTTAATCCAAATTTTTATATATATATATATATATATAATGCAAGCATTGATATCTGACAATACTTCTAACATTCACATTTTGTAGATGTGATTTGCAGTATAAACTGTATGGAAATTACTTTTGGGGGAAAAAGACTGCTACATGAAGTAATTTTGCCAGGCTAAATGTGGTTCCCACTGCTCTCACTGAAGTCTGATGCGTGGTTAAGGCAGTGACAAATTTGGTCTTGCATTTATTTTTCATTTCTGAAGAGATACCAAACTCTGTGGCAGTGAATTAGTCTTGAAGTGCCTTATCAGGATGTGGATGTATCTGTTGTGAAACAGAAAGGTTGAAATACTGTAAAAAGGAGCCTTGAATATGACTACAAACCTCTGCTTCAGAGTGTGTATGTCGTGCTTATGCAGTTGACAGTGCTCTCAGTCTTGGTCGGGTTTTTCTCCAGGACCAGAATTAGAGCCTGCGGTTTATCATTCACAGCACTTCTTCACCATGTAGAAAATTAGAAAATCATTGTGTAATTTGCTAATAAATTGCATATCTTAGCCCTTTATTTGAGTCCAGCTTTTGTTACCAGGTTATGTAGTAGACAATTTTGTTCTCTATTTCAGCCTTGTTACCATTTTATCCTGTGGATGATTAATGTGATAGAAATTGCTGTTTAATTATGTTTTGCCTTTACAAGAGACTGCAGAAAATACAGTGAAAGAACTTGAGAGAGATTATGGGAGAAAGCACACAAGAAGTGCCCAGTTTAGAAGTGCCCAACATTAAGCAGTTGTTACACTTATTCACTGAAAGTCAGTCTGACTGACAACAGCACAAACCCCAGTTTTTCAGTGCAGTAAAGTCCTGGAAAAGGTAAGGGCTGTTGATGAAGAAGGAAATCCACGTCTACTGAAATGTTTGATCAAAGCACCCACAGGATCTAGATTTAATTTCTGACCCTGCTACAGATTTCTGCTGTAATACTGGAAAAGATTATCATGCAGCTGTGTAGGGGAGCAGAAGATTGTAAAAAGAGTCTTAATTCTCTTGTATCTATTTCTGAGCTTACAGGTGACGAATGACTTTATGTAATTAGTGGGGGGAAAAAAATGCTAGAAGTCCTCTTAGGCTGTCTGAAAAAACTTTGTGTGGAATAGGCAGTTTTCCAGACTTTTTTTTGCACTGATACTTAGAAGGCTGTAATGCATATGAATTATCAATTGAAGTGTATTTAACTAGATTGTTAATTGTAAGTACTAGCTTTGATTTTTCACACATTTGTTACTCAGACTAGTTTTGTGAAATTACTGTTGTTTGCAATCCTATCAGTTGTTAAGGACCCTAAGGTAGCCAGCATTTAATTCAGAACAAACTTAATTATGTTACTGTGTGGACGTACTTGAATCGATTTTGGGATCCAGCTTTGTCAAACATGGGAATACAGTTTTCTAAAATTCCTTAATGAAAGTTTCACTATTGTGAGGCTATGTGTTACTTGCCATCTTACACTTCTTCATTGGTTTTTATTTGCTGTTTTTAAGTTTTATAAAATTACAGTGGTTTTGTACATTATTTAGAAGTGTATTAAAAATAAAAGTGATGTTTCCTTTCAAATGAAATAAATGCATATTATTTCAAACTTCTCAGTGCTGTCTGCATGAGGGGATTGAACAATCACAACGTTGCTGAATGTCTGGAGTAGCTTTTTTCCTGTCATTCTTTCACAGTTTTTTCTGCACCTTCTAAGTTTGTATTTTATAACAGTAAGTTTTCTTCCATGACTGCTATTACAAACTTTATTCCATTTCCTGTTAATCATCCTCTGAGCATCATCTTTGTCTCTCCAAGGAGTTTCTGCTACCGTCACTGCAGGATTTTCTTCTTTGTCCAGCAATACGGTGGTACAGTCATTCTTTAAATGACAAATTCCTGCTCTTTTCCAGCCACACTGGGCTCTCCTCATGCTGTCCTCTCAGCTGCTGGAGTTCCCAAGTGCCCCAAGCCTCCTTTCTGCTCCAGAGTAGCCGTGCCCTCTGCCAGCTCTTCCCTTGCTTTTCGGCTGCCTGAATCCCACCTGCTGTTTAATCTTAGTTGCTTGATTCCTAGCTTTTAGTGGAAATTCCTGTTTCCAGTTGCTAGATTGAGTTTACATAAAAACCCTTCTTCTAACATTGCATCTTTTCTCCAAAACAAGTCATAGCACCCAGAAGATTCTATTTGTTTGAGTATTAGTAGAGGGAAAAGTACAGGATGTGCTCTCTAGACGAGCAACTTGATGAAGTCTTCATGAAAAATCTTATGTTTAACCACCCTCTCCCCCCTCACACGCCTTTGGTTTCCAAGTGTTGAGAATTTAATGTGTGCCTGAGGGTAGTTTATTCTGTTCAGGTAATTTGCAGGGGGTGGTGGTTTGTTTTGGTGTTTGTAATAAAAGCTTGCACCTCTGTGCCCTGCTGTTGAAGGTATCAGTGTTCGAGTAGGGGTGACTGCCCATTGCCAGACACTCTTTTCAGTTCAGAGATTTTCAGTCGAATTTTTTTGCCTCAGGCTGATTTTTTTTGTGAGAAGTGTTTTGACCATCTAAAAGAATGGTAATATTTTCTCTGCATGGATACCATAGACATGTTTTGGTGACTAATCATTTCAGGAATGCAAGATACGTTACTGTCCTTGTGAAAGTCTTCCCAAATATCATCACTGACGTGCCTGAAAATTGACAGTTGCAACTTGCGTATGATCTGTGAAGATTTGCAAGAGTTCACAAAGTCAGATCTCAAGTTCTCACTTCAGTGAGTACTTCGTGACTGAGCCTGTACTTGTCTTTTCTGTAAAACAGCTCTTGAGATTAAGCAGAATCCACATGTGTCAATCTTGCCGAGCTGCCACTCAGGCCCCACCCCAGGGTTCCTGTCTTTTTCTAGAAATGGATACTTTCAGCTGCTTTTAACTAATGAGCTGCAATATTTGAAGTGGGTAAAGGAAATCTTTCTCTCCTGGATTTTTACTGACAGAACTCCTGGCAGACAGGAGATTTAAAAGAAAAAAGCTTAGCAATGCACATGCAAAGGAATAAAAGCAATGAGGTGGATTAGGGAAAGAAGTTGGTGAGATTCAGATTGGAAAAACAATGGAGACAAATTTGATGGAAGCTGAGGAGAAAGCAGAAGAGAGTGACTAAAGTGGAGGCGAGGGAAGAGATTTGAGTTTGATGAAAACCAACTGGTTTTGAAAAAGCAGAGCAAATTTAAAAATGTTAGGAGAGTAGATTTGCAGGGTGGATGACCCAACAGCACGGTGATGCTGTTGTAAATGTATGCATTATTGAAATGATTATCAGAGAGCAATTGAAGTTGGAAGGACTTTCAGAAGTTATGTAGTTGACCTGATCAAGGCAGGTCTCGTTTGCCCAGGTTGCCCAGGGCTGTGTCAAGTTGCTTTGAACTTCTGCAAGGCTGGAGAGTCCATACCCTGTCTTGGCAATTTGTTCCTATATATGGCTACTCTTACCAAGTAACACTGTAGCATCATTATCTCTGATAGATTGACCCTTTTCTCTGCAACACAGGCCAACTCTACATCCTTCCTACATCTTCCCAGCCCTGTCTGGCTAGTCAGTGTTCTCCACTGGGGAAAAAGAGGAGAGCTGGGAAGGGAGAAGCACATCCACTTTTGGCTGAGGGTTCTCCTCCCTGCTCAGGAGAGTGACAGAGCAAAGCTGCTGTGTCCCTGAAGAGTGAGTGAGTGCTGGGGGCTGGTGTTTGGGAGGATCCCAGTGCTTCAGCCTCTTGTGGGGGGATGTACTTCCAAGGTGGGTCTGAACATGAGCTGTTGACACACGGGCAGGAAGGGGGTAGACGGTGGTGTGAGGGGGACATAGACCAGACCAGCAGCAAGAGAAGACTTGGGGACTTGTTGCAGAAGGAGTTGGTGTGGGCATGGAAGTATTTTAGATTATTCTGACAAGAAGGATGGGATCATATTTGGGAAGAGGCATGTCCTAGAAGTTTGGTACTATGACAGGACTGAAGAAGAAAATTGGTACTTCAGGGGGAAGGGATGGAGCTGGGGATAAGGAACGTAGTGGAAGGACAGAGGATTGAGAAAAGGATATATTGGAAGTGGCCATTGAAAGGAGCTAGAACTGGGAGAAACACAGACTGCATTGCTGCTGAGTTCGTGTGTGAGATTGTATGATTGTCCAGATGCTCTGGAATGGAGGAAAGTCGTCAACATTATTCTGTGTGCAGCAGTTCCCTTTGGTTCTTCTTCAGTGGTTGAGAGTTGATAGTCAGCCATGCTACAGTAACAAACACTGTGAAACAATTTAAACAAAAACTATTGCTCCTTCAGCCCTTGAATTTATCTGGCATTAGATTTCTTTTTCTTCCAAAGTAGCTACTCGCCCTTTAAGCAATTAGTTCTACTGAGACTCTGTCAGAACTCTGCAGCTGTCTGCATTGACTGCATCCCTCGCTGCTGCCCCAAGGTGAGAGAAGAGCCATGAGTTCTGGAGGAAGGCAGATGATAAGAAAGGTGGTGGGGATTCTTAAAGATACTTTGTCTAAGAGAGGGAATACTCTCTTAGACAAGTAGACCCGAGCTGAAAGGCCTTTGAGGTGCAGAGTCTGCTGGAATTGTTTCACTCTGCAGTTCTAGTCAACACCAGTGGTTGTGAAGCCTTTCTTCTCTGATGTGTGAAATGGTGTAGCTGTTTTGCAGCCTGTTTCCATGAGGTGTCCTGAAAACGGAGTGCAGGGAAAATGCTGACAATACAGACCTCTATGAGCAGTTCACAGGACAGCCAGCCTCTGGGTACCACTAGCATATAATACCAGAATTGGTTCATTTAACTTGCTACAAGCTGGCAGTACCTCCGGAAAAGCAGCCCTTGCAAACTGGGCTGGATGAAACTCCTTTTGCTGCTAGTTTGGTTTTTTTTAACTGCACCAGTTTTCTGATCTTACTTGCTGCATAGTACATGAATACTGGGCTGCTTTGCTTCAGTGCCTGCTTAGGCTGACTCTGTAGCTGCAGCATGTTGATTTTTGGTTTGTGAGCAAAGTGCTTCCTAAGTAAAAGTTTTCTGCCTATTTTGAGATGGGAGATGATAAATGAGTAGTAAGGAAGGAAGTTACTTGTCCAAACTCACAGTCGTGGACATGGCAGAAGAAGAGGTTGAACTCAAGATCTCTTATATTCTCATACAATTCCTTGTCTCTTAGATTATAGCATCCAAAGCAAACTTTCCTATTTCATTTTCTTCTGAAACATCTATATAAATGCAATTTAGTCTGGATGGCCTCTCTTTTTCTTGTGTATTACGTCTCTTTTAGAGGCCTCATTTTCTGTAAAAGCTTCTTTTCATGAAAAGGATATTGGGAAGAATTACCCGTCTTCTCTTGGATGTTAAAAAAATCCCTCATGCCCATTTTGAATTACATTTTGGGTTCTATCTTAATTGTATCTTCTTTTTGATGCCAGAGTTGTTCAAAGTTCAGATTCCTTATTGCAAGCCAGTATGTTAATCTCTTTAATGTTCCAGATAGAAATTATGGAAGATTTTAATCTTGGAAGGCATATTTCTTACAGAATTATGCACTGATCATTAGTAATGTTCTTTTCTTGTATGATTTTCAGTGTAACATATGAAAAATCTTTAACCTTCCCAAAGGTACGCTTTCTTTTCACTTTCTTTGTATACTAACTGGAAATAAGAAACTTAGCCTGCAGCTCTAGGAAATAGTCTGGCTCACTATATACTTGGATGTATTTGGAAAATACTGCTTGGGTGTAATTTTCAAGTACTAAATTACTGTGGCAAACTGTTTAAATACTGTAGGCACATTGGAGTACCTACATGGTCTAATTTTGTGCTCCTATTCCTTAGTTTTGACAGAAGCACAATTTTCTCAGTGGTCTTTGAGACTGCTGATGAATCACTTATTCAAGAGCAGATTTCTGGATTGTAGAGGTAAAAAATGTAGTTAAATGTGTTTTATAAAGGTAATCATAAGTAAATTAAACTCCCTAGATTATTCTTCTCAGCCTTGAATCATAAACCAGCAGGCCATAGAACCACACTAGGATTATAAACTGTATGTGATCTCCCATATTAAAAGATGCCTGGGTAAAAATGTGAGTATCCAAAGGGATGGCTCTGTCTGGTTCTGTGAGATACAGCAATCACTCCCTAATCACTGTCCTCTTGTCTAATTAACAGATTTTATCATGGGATTTCATTATTTTAAAGGACAGATTGTTTTGTTTTGGTTGGTTGGTTTTTTGTTTAAACAGAAACCTTTCTGGAAAATCTAGGGAAATAGTTGAATTGTTCAGTTAGACTTTCCCAGTATGTTGTTGTTTTCAAATCTCTTAATGGCACTGGAGAGATCTTTAATTTATACAGAGAAAGCCCTGCTGTTGTCATGAGTGACTATGGGTGAATTGTCAGCTTTATTCCAATTCTGGGGACAAACAGGTATCATTACTTATACTGTAATTACCACCATTATTCTTTGTACATTGGTTAAATAATTTATATTTAACTGAAATTTAAATGTGGTTGATGCACTTTAATTGAGTAACTGCTACCTGAAGTTGTTAACATCTGAGTTAATGGAGGTAGTAATACCTATTTCAGATAACTTTTATTCCTTTAAACTATTTTCCAGATAAATCAATCATTCTTTGCATCTATTTTATGCAAAACATAACATAAAATATTTGTAGCAGCTGTGTAAAAATCGCGTTAGACTGGGATTACCTAGTTCTGGGTCTCTATTTCAATTTTCTGTTTTTTGAACACTTTCTTTCTAGGTAGACAATGTTATTAGCTCAGATAAATCGAGACTCTCAGGGAATGACGGAATTTTCTGGAGGAGGAATGGAGGCCCAGCACGTGACTCTGTGTCTAACAGAAGCTGTAGCTGTGCAAGGTGAACCTTCAGGTTAAAATACCTCTACATTATTATGTCTTTTCTCTTTGAAACTCAGATAAAACTTTAAAATTCATGTCATGTATTCTGAATTAAAAGTCCAACAGAAAACAGTTAACTGAGATTGATTAAATTCACTAATTTAATTCTGGATGGAAATTATATTTTAATTAAGATAATCGAAGTGTAAATGTGCCAAAAATATATTAAATATAAAATCTGACTTTATTCTCTGTATAGTCTTACTGTTTTATACTTTGTAAATTCAGTTTATATCTAAGCATGTATTAATTCAACAAGTTGAGTTTTAAAATAAATTAATGACTTGAAATTGGCTTAAACTTGATGTTTCCTGACAGCTTTATTAAGATTTTACATGATTACAAACTCTTTCCTAAATCTGCATTTTAATCTAAACAGTTTTGTGTGTATTAACAACAGGTAGTGTTGTACAAAACAAATTTATCAATGCAAGTGTATGTGTCATTATTTCACTTTTGGCTCTTCTCCTAAAACCTGAGCTTTGTAGTTACTTATTCAGTGACATTGTATTTTTTTTTTAGTTAGGGAAAATAACATTCTAGCTGTCATGTTTATAGAGCAAAATCTTGAACATATGACCCTAGTATGTGTCCCAGGCTCAGAAACCAGAAAGCAAGTAAGAGCTACTTGCTCTTATTTGTCAAATCAATATGCTTTGAGGGGATGTAATAATTTATGGAGGTCTTTTAGCTGAGATTTCTAGGGTTTCATGCTGGTTATAGTGAAGATGAACTTTTTTCCCTGCTAGATGGTGACAACTTGGAAAACATGGAAGGTGTAAGTTTGCAAGCAGTTACCCTGGCTGATGGCTCCACTGCTTACATACAGCACAATTCTAAAGGTAGGCAAAGGACTGCAAACTCATGGCTACTGAAGTGGTATTCCCCTGTCTAATCCTCTCTTTGCATTGTAAAGTCAGGCAAAATCTGTACAATATTTCCGAAGTTCCAATTCCAGTTGGAAATTGCAGTAATACTATCAAATAAATATTTTATTTTTGCTACTAATAAGATGCAAAAATGAAATTCAGAACAAAAGTCAAACAAAAGTGAAGTGATCTTTATGGTGCCAACCCAGATATCAACATTCTGCCTAACAGATAGGACAGCAGACCTTTTCTGGTTTTTTAATTCCATAATTTTAAAAGCTCTGTACAGTCACACGGTGCTTTCTATTTATACCAAACATTATTTCTTGTTGATATTTTATTTATACGTTAATCTAGAAAGTATCAACTGTGTGTTAAAACTGTGATGTGTTACACAATTAGAATTCTTAAAAATATTCTGTATATTTCAGATGGTAAATTAATGGATGGCCAAGTGATTCAATTAGAAGATGGTTCTGCTGCTTATGTTCAACATGTACCTATGCCTAAAAGCAGTGAGTGCAATAATACAAGAAATATGTTATAAAATAATGTATTACTGATAAATATTGATGCCAAGTAATTAACAGTCATGATAATAGCTTGATTTCTTATTTTAATGGAAATAGTTATGAAGAGATCTTAGGTATTTTGTAATCCTAGGTGTTTAGTGTTTAATCTTTCCATCTAATGGATTCTTTGAACTCTTGCTGAAGTGCTGTAATTCTTCCTTCTGAGCAGGGGACAGCCTGCGTCTGGAAGATGGACAAGCAGTTCAGCTGGAAGATGGAACCACAGCGTTTATTCATCACACCTCAAAAGGTAACTGTTTTGGCAAGTGGGGTTTATTACATCAATGTTCAACAGAACTTCAGGAATATAAAATAGGATACTCTCTGAAAGCTATCATCTTACTTAGTGAGATTCCCAGTGTGGATTACTTGTTGCTTTAACTTTGTGAAATCTGGAAATTATTGAAATGAGACTGGCCCCTTACTTGGGCCTCATGTAACAGTTATAAATGTAATCAAACCCAGTGTATTTCACTGGTTTTTTAGCCCAGGATCACATTAAAGTGAGTATATACCTTATCCCAAATGATAACTTATGTTTCTGCAGAGGATGATCACACTAGTGTTGGAAATAGTACCACTTCTCTAGAAAAAGTGATCAAGTATATATTTTAAGTCTGTTTAAACTAGTGTGACAATTATATTTTACAACTGATAGTAGTAAGAGGAAAAAATGTAATATAGAATTCTTTTTAAAAAAGTTGTTTCGTATTTTGTGTTTCTTTTGCATATTTGCATGATTCTCTTCTTAAAATGAGATTTATGAATTCTAAAATCTGAAGTAATGATATCAGTAGATCTCTTATATTATTTTCATTTTGAGTGGATTTGAAATGGAAAGCATATTTGTGTTCCTGATTTCCTTTGTAAATAAAGCTAGATCAATATAAATTTTTTTGTACTTTTGTAAGCGTAGAAGTAGAACTATGGGAGGTGTTGTCTTGAAAACAAATTCCTGTGTTATTCATAGTATTATTTTAAGTGGTTATATTTCTCATATATTTCATATGCATGTATGACTTCAGGAGACACTTCCTGAAGAGCAGTAGTTTCTCGTGTAGCACACTGCTGCTCCTTTCAGAATCCTAACACTTTGTAATATCATTCCTCAGACAGTTATGACCAGAGTGCACTGCAAGCTGTGCAGCTGGAGGATGGAACCACTGCCTACATCCACCACACAGTGCAGATGCCACAGTCAGACACCATTTTAGCCATCCAGGCTGATGGCACAGTGGCAGGACTGCACACAGGAGATGCTGCCATCGACCCAGACACCATCAGTGCTTTGGAGCAATATGCAGCCAAGGTACTCTGCAAGGCATTTTCTCTATCCATCATGTTTTAATGTACAGCACAACATATCTGGCAGCACAAGCCAATTGTCATCTAAGAAATAAAATTATAACTGAGAGAGTCCCAGACTCCTAGAAGAGAGAACACCAAATTGTCATGAGCAGCTCTGGTGTGTAGTGTTGCATAAAAAGGAGAAAAGATTGAACCCTGAACTGAAGTCAGATTTAGAAAGCAATTTAGACAGGTAAATAATAATCTTCTCTATACTATGGCATTGCAAAGTGGTCTCTTGAAAGGACACTGTTTGGAAAGAAGAACGAAGTTAAATTATTCTTGTTCAGGCACTATTGTTGGATTAATTTTTTTCCTGAATGGGGAGAGTATGGCCTGGTGTATTGAGCAAGGATAACACATGGTATGAAGTATAGAAAAGACAATTAGTTACTGAGTTCAGAAAAAAGCTTCTTTGATCCATATTTTCAGTAGTAAAAATGCAGTATGATGGACAAAATTCATGTTGTTTGCTTTACTGGACTTCTGTAAGGCATGATGTAAGTATGGTAATGGGTGATGCAACCTCCATGACTCTGTAATTAAGCAGTGTCCCAGTTGCTGGATAATTGCCATCAGTGCTTGTAATGCTCTGGAAAAAGAACACAATAAATTTTAAAGTCTGTCCTCTTCGTGTCACTGAGAGTTGTCAAATTCTGGGAGAGGGCCAGTTAGGATCATTAAATAGCTTATTCATTATTCTTTTCATTATGCTTCTGTCTGTTAGAATTGAGAGATCCTAAGGCGGGCAGTGAAATTGTGTTGTGGTGCTATGCCTTAGGATTTCATTAAGTAAAAGGTAATTCAGCATTAGTTGAGGTGTAATCACAAGCTTTTACACATTCCATAGCTACTGTTTCATTTAGATTAAATCAGTTATAGCTTTGCTGCCCTTAACCAGCAGCTATATTAATCATAATTTTTAATAAGTTTCTGTTTTGAGAAGGTGAAGAAGAAACAGAAGAAACGCAAGTAAATTTGCATTTTCATCCTATTTAACTCAGTATGTGTTTTTTAATTCTGTAATGTGAATTAGTTTTCTGTAATGCACTTGTGTGTTTGTTTAGGAAAAATTGTTTTCTTTAAGCTTTCATCTCAGAACCTTGTTCTGAATGGTACTGCTGGAACCTTTAGGGAAAGTCAGACAACGTGAGTTTCCAAGTGCTACACCTGGTTTATGTACAAAACCAAATAACAGCTCAATGGTCAGAACCCTGGATCTCTCTTAAAAGGAGAGATGTGGGTTTGTGATTCTTCTCCATGTCCATGCACACTTCATAGTGAGACAAGGTACACTTTTCATAGCAGCTGGTGTTACAGACACTTTGAAAAAGGTATTGAAGAAATTAAACACACATAGTAAGTATATGATAGGATTTTATAAAATTTTAAGTAGCCCAAAGAAGAGTTGTGCCTTGTCATTAGCTGCGCCAGTTTCAGAACTGGGAAACATCAGGTGAAACTCTCAGGTGATAGGTCAAGAAGAATGAAGAAGACTTTTACAAACAGCTCAAAGTTAAGCACTGCTTGTAGGATATTGTGGATACTAATATGTCCTTGGATTCAAGGAGTAATTAGATAAATTCATAGAAGAAAAATGTGTCCGTGGCTGTTAGGTAGAAACATGTGACTTCTGCTTCAGGAAGTTCATAAACCACAAATTGCTTGGAGGTTGGCAGAATATTATGGGGAATGCATCACTACGTGCTTGGCCTGTTGGTTTAGTGTTCTCCAGCATCTGCTACTGGCTGCTGTTGGAAATGAAATGGTGCAGTAGTATGGCCTTTGTTTTGACTCAGTGTAGGTGTTCTTGTGTTTTTATTTGAAGGCAGACTAAATCTTTCTTTAGCATAAAAGAGAGTATTTTAGGAGGAGCTCAAAGATCTGCCGTGGAATCCTTCCAGAATTCTTACAATACTGCAAAAGAGAAGTGTAAAGTTGGGTGTCTTTTTTTGTTTGGTTTTTTTAAGGTTTTCTTTTGGAAACTTAAAGGGCAAAGAGAAAAAAAAGGTGGATTTGGAGAGTGGTGGTTCTTCTTTGTTTCCCTGTCCTATGCAACAGGCAGAAACAGAAAGATCAGTGGGGTGCCCAAGTTCAGTGTAGAATATAAGGGAGTTCATACAAAGAGATCCAAGCAGCCTACCCAGAAGCTCACTGGAAGTGGTGGAACACGTACACTTTCCATTGTCCCTCACTTCTCCTTCAGGGATAGAACCACTTTCCCACAGCATGCAAAGCACATGCAGACTTAACCAGAGTCCTCTAATTTTGGGCTGAGTCAATGCCACCATCCTCCCAAAGCAACCAAGGAAAAAAGATCGTTGCTCTCAGTGAAGTCAGAAGATAGGTGATGGAATTGTGAAGAGGTTACAACACGTACTTTCCTTCCATAAGCTGTTTTCCTGTGCCATCACAGCTGCTGGCAAAGTACAGTTTCTGGGATTTGTGCGTGCCTCAACACATGCATGCACATTCTGTTTGGATCATTTGTTTCCAATAGTTGATCAACTTCTAATTTCATGTCAGTAGTTCTTTTCTCAATCAACAACAGGAAGTTCAGGATGAAGTAATTCAAGTCTCCTTTCTGTGCAGGCTCTCTCCCCTCCCTTTAAAAATCCTGAGGGAGAAGGTCCCAAAATAGCTATTGTTTCCCTCTGAGAAAAACACCCCAAATTTACCTGCTTTCTGACTCTCTTTTCAACCTTTTTGTTATGTAAATTTGCCTCTGCTTGGGCACTTTCCTCATTACTGTTTTAACTCAGAGTTCCCAAAACTATATTGCTCATAATTGTCTGATTTAGAGAGAGAGTACAGTCTGAAAACCCCTTGTGGGATGAGTTCATCCCAGTCTCCAAGCAAACCGATGGGGGCTGATGCTTTGGGCAAGATACTTTCCACCAGCACCAGTGTTCTCAGGAGCCTGCTGTGGCCTCTTGGGTGAAAAGGCAGGAGCAGCCCAGGGGAGGGAGGGTTCCTGCCTAACTGTTTTAGAGAATAGAATCACGTAGACTGGGCTGAGGTGCATCAGTCTCAGCCTTGAATATATGGATGCAGAGAGTATTGTCAATGCCTGTGCTTAATACAGAGACAATTAAGGAATGGGAAACTATGCAAAGTATACTTTAGTTATTTATACAGCGACCAGTAAGATCCTGTTCTTTGAGTTGCTTCATGTGAGAGAGTTTGGAGTGGTTTTTTGAACTGGGTAATTATATTTTTATTTAAATAAAAATTTCACATTAGCATCTAACAGTCTTTCAAATATTTTTATGAGCTCCTTGGAAACAGCAATACCTTTCTCCTCCTGGAGACAGTTTTTAAAAACAAACCTATGTAGTAATACCCAAGTCCTTGCTTAGCTGTAATTTGACTAGTTCAAATTGGCATATAACACATTGTCTTAGGTATTTTGAGTCAAAAAACAGTTGAGGTGTTTGAAACAAGTACAATCAGCTTAAGAAGGAAATCTTCTTAAGAAGAGAAATCTTTATTATAAAAGAAGGAAATGTTTGGGGTTTTTTTGTCAGAACTCAGTATTGTTGAATTTATTGATTTAATACTTTTGTCAGTCTATTAATTCATCATACTTAGTTCTCGCAGTCTTTCCTACCCTGTTATAAAACAACTTCGCTATGCTCACTTTGCCTGCTCTGTAATGCAGGTACTGCAAGTGGTGATTTTTATGTAAGCTCATGTACTAGAGGATAGCCAAGTTCCAAGAGGGAGCTAGAGAGCTATGAAATAATAAACTCCCAGAAGTGTCTGTAACCCTCTGTTTCTCAGATGAATAAAAATAACCTGTAAATGTTTTTCCCATTTCAACTTTGTTTTTCAGGTATCTATTGATGGAAATGACAGTGTTAGTAGCACAGGAATGATAGGTGAAAATGAACAAGATAAAAAAATGCAGGTATGTGCCCAATACAAAATAATTAAATATACTTATTTCTTTTGTCTTCTCTGTCCAGCAAGGTGCATGATAGGGAGCCCTGTAGCCATGAACTAGGGTCTGCTTCTACCCTTCAGAAGTTACAGAATTCAAACTACACAGATAGATTATATTATCTCACTCTATACAAGTTCCTGTCACAAGATTTTTAAAAGATCTTCTAATACTCACTGTTTTCTACGGGGGTTTTCCTGTAAAGGTAATTAAAAATTATGTTGGCTTTCAAAGATTTTTCGAGCTGACTTGAGTATTTCATCAATAAGAATGTAAGTATTTCAGAAGTTCTTTTCCAGAGAAGGAGCTGAATTTGATAGTACTTAAAGCAGAAGGAATGCTGTCTCAATTAATAAATTTCTTCTAGGAGAGACCATTCCAGGCATATGTCTGGAACTGTTCTCTCTTTGATGACTTATTTTGATTCCACTTGCCCTTTTAGGGTCCCTGACTTTTATAGCTGGTTTTATTAGGAATCAGCAGATAAGTGTTGCTCCTAGAGAATGCTTAAAAAACAGAAAAATACTTCCATTTCTTTTTCAGTATACATGTTGTTAGTACATAGAAATGTAAAAATCTTTTAATATGAAAAGATTAACTTAAAAGTTCAAAGGCTAATGGAAAATACAGGTGCAACTTATTATTAAGCCTCAAGCTTTTTTCCCTGGGTTCCATAAAATTATGTAAGGAGAATGGTATTTGACATTATAATGTATATTATTAAAGGAAAAGACAAACACAGGCTTCAAATATACAACAAAATTAATACTAACACCTCCATATCCTCACATGTTCAGATGACAAAATCAAATATGGAAAAGTCATTTCATTGAGAATGGAGCTTCTCTGGGTAAACCTTTTCTCCTTTTTGCTTAATTTAAGAAATAATGAAGTAGATACAGAGGAAAAATATATTCCAACATCAAAATACATTATCTGTGAAAGGAGTAATTATAGGCTCACCTATGACAGCTCAAATTTTCTATTCTTAATCTTTTACAAGTTAGGTCTCCCAATGTGTAAAGCTGCAGACGCTTCACTTTTGCCTGTGTGGCATGCCTGTGGAAGGAGAGAATAGCTAATACATGCATTATCTACTGTATTGGACTATATTTCAGAAAATGAAGTTAAGAAATTCAGAGGGTTTGCACACTTGTAGGTTGGAATAGGTATACAACTGCAATGAAAGGCAAAATTCATGGAAGAGTAAGATGAAATGTTAGTTGGTTTTACCTGAAGTAAGAGCTTATTAAGCAAAATTACCTGTTACCAGTATCCACCTAAATACTGATTTTGGCCTCAGCCCCAAAGCAAACGGAACGTGGAGGTGGTTTTGTCTTATACATATATGGCAACATATGTGCCATGTGGAAATGTGCCAATCTTATGGAACATGTTCCAAACAAAACGAGATCTGGTATTTCAAAAAGGTAATGAGGCTTAGTCTCAAATTCTGACCCTTATAAGGTGACTACAGTTGGCTTTCAGTTGAAGGGGCCCAAAGCTATCAATTATATATGAAAATATAAATCATTCTTATATCTTGATTTAGATAGATACCTGCTTGTAACTTATTCTGTATTAACATATAATATATAAATCTCATAGTTAGATGTAGAATTAAATAGGTGTATATTTATAAGCTTTTTAAGTATGCAGGTAACAGAACAGATGCTGTACTGCTAAGCAGTCACTCAGATTTGCATGTGGTTAGTTAGGTGTTTCAGCAAGGAAAAAAAGCATAAAACCTCTTTGTGATTTCTTCATGGGAAAACAAAAGACTCTGTGTGCCTAAATGGATATCTCACTATTTCCTTTCAAACCTGTCATACCCATCTGTTCATAATAAACACTTTGGTTATATGATTCTGCTTTTATGTGTGCAATAGAAAAATCTGATCCGAGGTCTTTGTTTTTCTCCTGTGTTACCACTCTGAACTCAGGATGCATTTGTGATCTCTTAAAAATAGGGGGGTTTTAACCCTATTTATTTATTCTATTTAAAAGTATTTGAAGTGCACAGTTCCTCACAGTAAGTTTCACATATTATAAAGGTGCTTTATTGCCCCCCCCTTTTGGTATCCATCTTAATATTGGTAAGATTATGGCTGGTTATTTCCTTGCAAATATCATCACGTTACAGAATTGTTTTCATTTTCTTTTAAGCTTTGGCATACTTTATAGCAGAACTTAGCAAGTATATACATATTTTTATATGCTGGAATGACAAAGAAATAGTAGCAGGTTTATGGATAGAAGAAAAAATTAGTGCTTCACTGCAGGTGCTCAACCAAGCGTATTCTTCGTGATCCTTAATGTATTGAAGTAATTCCTGTGATTCATGCTGTCATAAACTAAACAATAGGACCAGTAATGGGTTTCTTGATCCAGGAGGTTGTTTTTCTCTGTGGTTCCAGAGAAAATTTTCTGAAGTGATGGAGTTGAATGTTTCAGCTGATTAAAAATTTTTTATTGAACTTTGCTCCTTTAGTCTTAAGAACAGTCTGAAGGGAACGGGTTATCCCATCCTCTCTGAAGAATCCGTAGGAAAGGTGTTCCCCATCAAATTTCTGATCTATCTGAATGAGGAAGTAAAGGTCTGTGTGCTGTTGCAGGGCTGCAGTCTCCTTGGTATGAAGGAGATGTGGTGGGAGAGCTCAGATGACTGAAGTGCTGTGGTGATGGAGCCAGGCTCTTTAAAAGGGCCCAGTGGGAAAGGAGAGGAGCAGGTGCTGCCCTTCCTGTGGGAACAGCAGGACTGCACAGGGCTTGGGATGGGAAATGGCTCAGACCAGCATGGGTGCTGTGGTGGTGGCTGTCTGCCACAGGGCGCATGATCAGGAAGAAGATGAGGCCTTCTTCAGACACCTGGAAGAAGCCTTGTGTTCACAGGCCCACATCCTCATGGGGAATTTTAACATCCTTGGTATCTGCCAGAATGACATCACAACAGGGCACATGAGGAGCATTCTGGAGTTCAGGGATGGCAACTGGCAGTCTAGAGCAGGTTATTGAGCAGCTGGCAAGGTGAGACACTTTGCAGGGCCTCAGTTGCCAAAGAAGAATTAGTTGGGAATGTGAACACTGGGAGCAGACTTCAGGAGTCTCCATCCTTAGAGATATTCAGAACCCATTTGGATATGGCTGTGAGCAACCTGCTGCAGCTGACACTATTTTATGCTGAGAGTACTGTCTCCTCATCCATCCTGTGAAATGTTCTTCCGACAGCTTGGAATAGAACTGGATCTGTAACAAAAGGGAGGTGGTTTAAAAGGACAGACCTTTTAAAATCATCTTGATTGCTTTGCATACAGTTGTATCAAAGTGCTGCTGTTTGGGCTTCTGCCTCTGTGTTCAGTCTGTATGAATGTTTCTTGCATGTCAGGGTATGAAGAAGCCTGTACAAGGGGTTTCAGTTGCCTCCTGAAGCTGGGCTGTATATTTTCCTGTCATGCCAGAAGGGAGAGTAGAACCTAGCTCACAGTGCTCCAATTAGTTTGATCAAAATACGTGCATGGCAGACCAAGTACAAAATGCTTTCCTTCATTTTCAAAAAACGCTCATTCTAAGGACATTTAATTATTCTTTGGCCTTTCCATGAACTTATCTTTGAAGGTGGTCTGATTTATGGCTAATCTCCCTTAGGAACAGATCTAGTGCCTCAGATATAATCTAAGACTTATCTGTCTACTAATTTGGTCCTTTTACCACTGTGCTTTTGAGTTATTTGTCTTTGCTATTTGGTTAATTAATCCAAGCTTTTAAATTTGCTAGGTACAAGTAAATATGTTTTACAGTTTCCATCATGAGAATTTGATTTTCAGTTCTTTGGTTTATTTATTGAGGACTCAGAAATACATGGCATAGCAAAGACAAACAAAAGAAACCTGTCAGAATCAGCTCTGGCTTGATAGCAAAATAAAGTGTGCAACTTCTGTGATCCATTTTTGTTGGGTTTTTTTTAGTATGTGGTTTATTTGGGGTTTTTAAAATTTTTTTTTCTCTTTCACTTAAGATTGTCTTGCAAGGACATGGAACAAGAGTGACTGCAAAATCTCAACAGACTGGAGAGAAAGCCTTTCGCTGTGATTATGATGGCTGTGGAAAACTGTACACAACAGCTCACCATCTTAAGGTGATGAGATGTAAAATGAGATGTAAAATGTGCACTGCTACTTTGTAGATATGGGATTTTTAAAAATATTATGCGGTTAAAAGTAACAGAAATTAAGAGCGAGCCAGTTGCAATGGGGCTGTTTTGTCAAATGTTTATTGGATTGATTTTACAGTAATTGCTGATGCTCAGCTGAGTTTGCTTTGTGTCTGGATAGATGCAAGTGGGGGATCACATTAAGCTGCTATATTGACAGCATATTGAGCTTGTTTCCACCAGCAGTGTCACAGAAATTCTGGAATTCAGCATTCACTTTACCAACTTTACATGCATGCATGATCATGCAAAAATTCCAGTTTTTGAAATATTTCACCATCATACTACAAAGTGAGACTCCTCAAAACTAATATTCACAGTGAAAAGCTGGAATGTCTTTTCTTCACAGATGGTAACTTCCTAATTCTCTTCCTTTTATTAAATTAAGTAAAGGAATTACTGAAATGGTAAATAGTGTGGGGCTGCTCACATTCCAGCTGAGGCTGAGACAATCCCTTGCTGATGAGGTAACCTCCTCACAGTGCTGCTTTGTCTCTGACTACGTACAGGAGTCAGTGAGTGGTTGGCTTTATGAGTCACTTGCTAAAATGATGCCTTTGCTGTAGAGGTTTCATGCAATATAAGAGCATCATTGGAAGCATTCAGTGGAGTCAAAACTTAGAGAGTGGGCTCTGAGGCATATTTGCCTACTGTAGTAGTTGCTTGATGGCAACTCTGCAAGTATTTACAGAAGTGTTTTGTGCAAAACTGACTGGCAGGATCAGGTTAGACCTGGAAAGAGACATCTTTAGTTTTAGGGAAAATATTGTTACCATATTTCATTATTTTTTCATCCCTCATATAAACAGACACTTGAATGTGAATCTTAGATAAATAAAATATGCTGACTTTAAGAATGAACTGTTTCTGTGCTGAAGTAACCAGATACAACATTTCACGAAGTCACTGTATTGGATGTCAACAGGTGCATGAAAGGTCTCACACAGGAGACAGACCATATCAGTGTGAACATCCTGGATGTGGCAAAGCCTTTGCAACAGGTAACCTTTTGCAGACTACTTCCTCCTGCTTGTTAGTGTTTCTCTGTGAATAAAGTATGGTTTTAGTATTGCCTTTTTTAACTGCTAAGCAGGTTGGGAGAACTGAAAAAAAAAAGTCATCTTTTCAGCTAGTGTAGCATATAGAAAGGACAGAGGGTTTAACTCTTACTGAAGAGGGAACAAGGTGAAGCACTCAACACTTAGCTTACTCTTCACCTGTCATCTACAGTCAAACTAAATGTTAAAAAATAGGCCTTTCTTACCATTAAACTAATGGTGAAAGTTAAATCAGGTGATAATAAAAAGCTGAACCTGGAGGCTAGAGGCAGATTCTTGATCTTCTGGTCTAAATTTGAAAGGAACTTTGATAGAAGATGCTGGTTTAAGTGTTCTTTATTGAATTTGTATCAGAGTGACATCTGTCATGAAGTGAACTCTCCATTTGTACAGATTGCTCTGCTCATAATTATGCTCTCTGAGGTTGAATTTGATTGTGCAAAATGCAATTATGAGGAATGAAACATGGAAGAAAGTGGAAGAGCAAAACTTGTTTCAGATTTTATTATTTTACTTTGAATGTAAATTAGTATAATGCTTAGAAAAGTTAGGCTCTGTTTTTTTAAATAAGGTATTTTTTAAATAACTTCATCTGATCGAATACATTTAATACAATTGCTTTGAATAGAAATGAGCAAAATAAATGCTGATGCAAAAAGTCAAAAGGGAAGCAACCTTTTTTTAAAGGGCTGCACATGAGTTTAACTGCATAGTGTTTGTAAAGGGATCTCAAAACTATGTAATGAAATATTTTCTTCCTTTGCAACAGACTGATGTATGGCTTTAAACAGCTGTTTGTTTATAAATACTGTATGTTTGGTCTGAGCCATTGTACCATTGTAGTTCAACAATCTTTGCCTTGGACAAAGTCCACTTTTAAGTACTGAAAACTCATTGGTTTAAATGTTAAGAACACTCTGAAATTAAAGCAGATGCCATTTTCTTACAGACTTTATTTTGTAGAAATGTGTGTACATCACTTTTGGGTACAAGTGAAATTCAGGTTCATTTTCTAAAATGGCTGTTTCAGGCTTCTTTAGTCATTATCTTTTCAGAGAGGTGCTGAAAGGAAGAGGTTAAATGCTCATGGCAAAATAATTTATAGAGGGCCTGATCCAGTGTTCACTTCAGACTGGTGGAGTTTTTGATGATGATGAGTTCCTAAAAGTGATCTTAAAGAGAATGAATGTTTGTGACTGCTTTTGGTTAGCACCTATATGTGTGATTTTACTGCTGACTTCATTAGTGGTACTGCTTTTCCTATGAGAAAATAATTAAATGTCATTTTGATGACAGTAGTGGGAAGAGGTAAAACTAGATGGAATGCACAGCATATGGCTTCCTCAGAAGGCAGAATAAATATTTGTCCACATTGTAATAATTGCATTTTATCCTTCTGAAGGGAAGGAGAAGCATTATGGAAGTGTATTTTCTTCAAAAATAAAGAATGAAAGAATTTCTGAACTGTTACCCAGAGTTCTGCTGCTCTGTAGGGTAGAATGAAGAGCTTGTGAAGAATGAAGAAATAAATTTTACTCATCAGCATTCCTGACTGGAATGGCAAGCACAGCTTTTGCTGGTGATGGTTTATGAGTATCCTAGTTTTGTGCTCATGCTGTGATAACATCCTTTCTGATCTCCAGGGTATGGGTTAAAAAGCCACGTGCGAACACACACCGGTGAAAAGCCTTATCGGTGCACAGAAGAGAACTGCACCAAATCCTTCAAGACTTCTGGAGACCTGCAGAAGCACATTCGAACCCATACAGGTACTAGCAGCACACATTACTTCTTTGTTAATTGACTTAGGTGGATTTTTAGTTTCTTCTCTTTCCTCATTCTGTGACTTTATACTTACAAAATCAGCCTGTGTATATTCTCTTTCTGAAGCCCAGTGAGCTCAGCAGCATTTCAGCATGGTAAGCATTTACTGCAAATCCAGCATGCTTTTCTTGGAAAAAGTGCTTAAGTATTCACACTGCTATTGCAAATGCACTGACTTTTAGCAGTGTCTCACACTGTCACTGAGTCACTCCTTGCCTTTACAGTTTCATGTGCAGCTGTAGCAGAACAAGGGACTTTTCCTCAATCATCTGTCTTGCCTTTTAGAAATGGCTTCAGTGTTCCTCAGTTTTGGTGCTTTAATGTAACTCGCATGCCAGCTTCATGAATGTTGATATTCTGAGCTTGTTATGCTGATTTCCCATCTCTTCTTCCAGCAAAAACAAAAATATCATAGAAAACCAACTGTTACTAAAACTTGCAAAGACACAAAGAATAAAATCTAACATTTTGTCTGAAAACATTAAATTGAAAGCCAAGCCACAAATTTTAGACAGCACACACTACACTCTGCAAAACTCTGTGGGTGCACACACGTGTAAAGAAGTCTGCACAATGTCTCCTTTGTGCCTGTGATCTTAAAAAGAAAAAGAAAAACAACCCTTAAATCTAGGAGGAACAATCTATCACCTGCTAACCTATTCCATTAAATATATTTATGCCTCTGCTAGAACACTGACAAGTTTTTTCCACGGAACTGTCTGAATCTTAGTGAGTCAAGAAGAAAAAGTAAAAGAAATAGGGGTTTGGATTTTTTTTCAAATTAAAAATAATAATATGGGGAGGTGGGATGTAAATACAGTCAATACAAAATGTAGAAACTCAGGATTACATTAAGCTATTTCTGCTTTTTTGGACTTCCATACAGAAAGACAATCTGTTGGGATTAGTGCTATCTTGATTTTTAAACATCATTATGAACACGTATCATCTCAGCTCTAGAAAAGAACAGTTGATATGCGCTGCATCCAGTACAGACTATGAACTGAAAGATTTCTGTAGTATGGACAACTTCATTAGCTGTGGACTGTTTTCTTTACTTCTTTATGACCACAGAAGTTGTGTGGCAATTTAATCTCTGTTTAGCAGTTGAGACAAAAGACTTGAGCCAGCCCTATGTAACTTCCCCACATTATTCTACCCTATAGAATCATAATCTCCCGGCAGTCCAGGGGCCAGAGGCGTCTCATTTTAGATTTATGAGTGTTTTCAGGACGCTAAAGCATGAGAAGAAAATTGCAGCAACTCCTTTGTGCAGGTGGACAGAGCAGTGTGTGCTCCTGCCTTGTGCAAGCTGCAGCAGTGCACCCGGTGGAGGCAGCTCTGGGCTCTCCCTCTCTCCCATGGCTCAGAAACCTTTCCCTTACTAGGTACATCAGGGTGAGTGCTTCCTTCATTTTCTGCCAGTTTTAACCAAAAGTGGCTTTTCCCCCCTCTTTGAGTAGAGTGAAATTTCACTTTCAGTGCCATCAAATGCTTGCCTCGGGTTCCTCCGTGACTTCCCCAGACATACAACTCATGGGATCAGAAAAGCTGCTGTGGAGGGTACCTCGTGCTGCAATGGAACAGAGCTTCAAGGCTCTGCATTTCTAGTGTCGAAATTCTCTGTCACCTGGAAACAGGTCGCTTTGCTAGAAGTACATTAGAATTTGAAAAGGCTCCTTCAGGGACCGGTCGGGTGACATTCCTGCGGGCATTGTTTGAGCGATCTGTTTTGGTTTCTGGGGCAGGGTCTGTTGCTGGGTGGGGTTGGCTCTGCAACCCTGCTGCTTTCAGACGTGTTTGGGGTCCTGGCTGAAGCGAGGATTAGGGGAGCCATGGTAACACAACACTGAGGCGTGTACGGAGAATACACACTGCCCTGGCAGGAAGCTGGAAAACCTTCCCAAAACAGCTGCCCGAAGGAGTGAATAGTAGTTTCCTCTGCCAAGGAGCGAGCTGCTTAGGAGTTTCGTGGTGTTACTGTCTATCAGGACTTGTTCTTTTATTTTTAAGTACCTATTGTTGTATCTGTAGTGGTGTTCTGCTCTCTCTTGCTCTCAGACGCTGGTCTTTGGTAAGCAGCGCAGTGCGTGGGATGTACTTGGCTCTAGAAGTGGCAGATTACACCGGGACAGCCTGTCAGTGGCTCCAACTTCTCTAAATCTAACCCCCTTTGCTCTCCTTCTCCATGTGCTTTGATAGATCTGAAAGGTCAGGGTTATTGGGTATTATTGGTTGGTCTTGTCTGCTATTCACAGTGAAAGGGTTTGGTGCAGTGATGTAAATTATTGTGCTTAAACTTATATTACAAGAAGAGACTTATTTTAAAAGAACCTATATTTGTGATTTGGTTTGGTGGTTTGAAACTTGAGTTTCATGGCTTCTTCTCTTTAGAAAGTTTGTTCTTTTTTAAGGTTTAATGCTTTCTATAACAAGTTTTACTAATCCATGTTTATCCTGGTTATATGTTAAATCATGAAGGTAATTTTTTCATCTTAAGAATTAACAATTGTCAAATGTCAGGGGTATGATACACTTGGTTTGGATAATATATGTATGAGTTGGGGAGGTTGTTAAACAGTTTTTAGATTATGAGCAGTGTGGAAACTAATCCAAGCAACACTGAGTCTGTTCTCTACATGTTAAAGTACTAATCTAAATGCTTCATAATTTAGCTTACAGACTGTATGATTTTCCTGAATTGTGCTAGTTTTGGCTAAACTAGAACACTCCACAGTGGCATGTTCATGGTATTTTTGACTGAGGATCTCAAAGATAGAATTGGGTAGCTTTAGGTTCCTACATTCAAGTCTAAGTGTAACTTAGGATTTTCATTCTTTTTTAACTTTTGCATGTGTACCTTTTCTTGTCTTTTTTTTCAGGTGAAAGGCCCTTTAAGTGTCCCTTTGAAGGCTGTGGCAGGTCATTCACAACATCTAATATTAGAAAGGTTCACATCAGGACACATACAGGCGAAAGGCCTTATTACTGTACAGAGCCAGGATGTGGGAGAGCTTTTGCCAGTGCAACTAATTATAAGAATCATGTGAGAATACACACAGGTATATGAGTAATTTATTGTAGTTTGAAGTGGAATCTGCTTGGGAGAGGCTGTGTCATTCCCCTTGTGAACAATGTTTTAAAAGTGTGTTGTAATTGGGTATAGTCATGTTTATATGACTTGGTTTGGTACTTTTGTTTGGGCCTCTTCTCCCCTCAGCTGAGAATACTAAAGTAGTTAGATTTCCCACCTTGCTGTCAAGGCACAATAATTTTGGTTTGGATACAGAGTTTTTTAAACTGGATGCTGGGCTGAATCCTTAACATGATTCTGGGGCTTGCCTCCCTTGTGAGCTGTTTCTTAAATAAATACCAGTAAAGGACAAGTCTGAGCTTAACTTTGGCTCACTGTTATGAGTCACCCTTTCATCCCAGCTGTATTTTCCTTGCTGCTGGAACTGTGGTCATAACTTCCTTTTTTATTGACTGGATGTGAATATACTTATCCAATTTGATTTTCAGGGTTAGTGAGCAGAAATAATAAGTGCAGATTTGAAGATTCTAAAATGTAAACGCCAGTGATAGCCGTATCAGCTTGGTAACATTATATATATTTTATAGAAATACAGACAAGCTTTATAGAGGAATGTTTTGTATCTCAGTTTATATTTTTAGTTTACAATGTAATTTGGACATTTGTTTGATTGATTTTTAAATTAAGGGTGTTTCTATATGAAACCAGAATTGTTTATACACATGCTTCCTATGGATTTCCTCAGAGCTTTAAAGACTCAAAAGTGATCCTAGTCAATCAACATATTGGATCATCTAGGAAAATTATGGGGCTTCCAGTAATAAAAGAACAAAATTCTTAGTACAATGACAGGCTGAAATTGCAGCTTTCAGCTTGTATCAGAAGGGTATTTTAGATGGAATGAGAGGGAGAAAAATGGGCCCAACTTGTAGTGGCAGTAATTTTTAAAAAAAGACAGTAAGAGGTTGCATTGATAAACTTTGTGAGGTTGAGCTTCTCTGTTGCCTTTGAAATTAAAGTGTGGTTGGTAATGAAGGTGTGTCCCTAAATATCATTTGCTGGCAATTTTTCCTGTGCACCCTGAATAAAGTTCTTTTTATCCCTTTTGTTTTCCTGTGCAGGGGAGAAGCCCTATGTCTGTACAGTTCCTGGCTGTGACAAACGTTTCACAGAGTATTCCAGTTTATACAAACATCATGTTGTACATACTCATTCCAAACCATACAACTGCAATCACTGTGGGAAGACCTACAAGCAGATCTCTACCCTTGCTATGCACAAACGGACAGCGCACAACGACACAGAGCCCATTGAGGAAGAACAAGAGGCTTTCTTTGAGCCACCTCCAGGTTAGAATTTCAGTCTTTGAATCTCCGGTTGTAAAAAAAAAAAACGGGTTGGATGGTATTTTGCTGGGGGATTTTGATAGCCAAGGAAATTAAAGCGTAGATAAAAAGCTAAAGTACTTAATAAAGATATCTTAATTTCTCTGTAAGACTTTTTAGGGTGGTAGGCAACTTGTAAACAGAAATTGCAGGAGTAATTGGTCAGATAATAAACTCATTTATAGCAGTCATGGGGTTAAGGGAGAAATTTGAGTTGCAGTCTCAGCAAACCTGCTATAACATGAATGTGGGGAAGGGACCAGAGAGAATCTAAGCCCATTACAACCTACTGGATTTCTGTTAGGGATTTTTCAAAGAGTATATATTTAACATCATGGCTGATGACAATCTTTTGTGTGGGAGTAAAGGCTCGGCCTTGGGAAAAAAAATCTGGTTTTGCAGCACAGTGATATGGGCTGGGTTTGCTGTGGTGTAGAGCAGTTTCTGTAAACTGCTAGAGGCAGAGATGAAAAGGAGCTGCTGTGCTGCAGTGCTCCTCAGAGTATGCTGTTTGTGGTATCATGAGTATGGAATCCTATGTAAGGATCACACTGAAGGAAATACTGTGATAGGACAAACACCCCATGTCAAATTGTGATTTTTAGATGTGCCTGAAGATCAGAAATATCCACACAAACTGTTTTGGTTAGAAAAGTTGTTTTGCTACATGTTTGTGGGAAACTGCGCTGAATGCCTCTAGCAGGCTTGCTATAGCCTAATTCCTTCTCTTAAAGGAATGATAAGATTCATTTGCTGAGGTTAAACATTTATCAAGATAGTGAACTTACTTAAATCTTCACACAAAGGCATTGCTGTGTTCTTCTGTATGTTTGTTAATTAATAACTTTCTAAATTTCCAGTTGTGTTTGTATGGAGTCCCTTGCATGGAGAGGTTAACATGTAATGAATAAATCAGAAATGTTTGTCACATTTTAGTATTTGCTTATAAACTAAATGTACAGCTTCTTTATATGTAGTATTTATGTGTCTTCAAACTCATTGCTAGAAGATTATGCTTCATGTTCCCAAATAAGACTTTCTGACTTGCTTCTGATATCATTCCTTTTACTCTTCCCATCTTTCCACTAAATTTTTCTGTTGGAGTGTTTAAAACCTTCAAACAAGACTGGGACTTAATCCTTGTAATTTGGTCTTCTGGGAGCATTTAGAGTATGTAAAATACCCTCTTGCCTTCTTTGTATCGAATAGGTCAAGGTGAAGATGTGCTCAAAGGCTCCCAGATCACCTACGTGACAGGTGTAGAGGGAGAAGATGTCATTTCTGCACAGGTTGCTACAGTTACTCAGTCAGGATTAGGCCAACAAGTAGCACTAATATCCCAGGATGGAACCCAACATGTAAGTAACCACAGTGTTCAAGTGCTGACAAAACCAAGCTGAGAATTGAGGGACATGTTTGCAGCTTCATGGGCTCTCTGAAATCACTTAGGAGTCTTGATAAATGTTTGTGGGTTTCTTAGGGAAAGAAGCTTCTCTGGAGCTGTGTCAGGATATGTTTAGGGTTGTCCCTCCTGTGGAATACCTAAGTGAAACCACATATTTTGACACATGTAACTGTATTAATACAAAGCTTGGAGTTTGTTCTCTCCATGTTCTCTTTGTCACTCTGAAAAGGGCTGTTTTAACGACTGTTATATATACAGCCTGTTTCTGAGGTTTCTCACAATTCCCAGATTATGCTGTTAATATCTGATGGGCATCTTCATTGTCTTGTCCTGCACACACTTTGGGGGGCTGAGGCGTGGGAAGTCTTTTCAGTCCAGGTGCTTCCTTTACAAGCACTTTGGTTGGTAGTGTTGGCAGTTCTTACCATTTCTAACATAAACTAAAGGATAAGAAGTGCTTTGATACTATTTTCCACTTGAACATTCCTATGGCTGTCTTTTTTTTAAGGTTTTTTCATGGATACATATTTTTAAGGATTTCAAATGAAATTTCTTTAGAAAGGGATTTCAGTAAAACTGTCTTGATTCTCTATGGCAATATATTGAAGACTTATGGGAAAAAGTTTCTATCTTAACTGGCAGGGCAGCTGAAATACCAGTAACATATGTAAGATATATTCTGAATTCAAACTGAAATGAAATATCCAAGGGGCCTGTTATATTGCCAGCTCTGGACATTGCAGCAATACTAAGTAACTGGCATTTTTACCCTCTAAAATGAAGGCCTGCATAAGCCTTGACATAGAATTCTTACATTTAAATTATCTTTCAGCTTGACTTTAGTTTTGGGATTTACTACCTTGTAAATCAGACATCAAATTATATATCTGATGCCCTAATGCATTTATACTGGAGACATCAGTAATTTATATCATTAATTTGTTATGGATTGTTTATTTGTGGTTTAAATTCTAAGCCCTCACAGGCCTCTTTAGTATTTCCATCAAGATCAAAGTATGTCAGGTGGTACAGCCTTGAATCCCACTGACCTTTGTGTAAGACACATGCATAGATAATCTGTTATGCTGTTATTTGGGATACACTCTGATTAACATGGAGTTGTAGGCTCTGGGATTAGGTATGCAACCTCTTTCTTGCTACTGAGAGCCATATTCTTTTCTGTAAACAGATAAGTGTATCTGAAAGGTCATGAACTGTTAGATGCCAAGCAGTGAGGCAAACAGAATGAGGGCTCTGACTTGAGCAGCAGTCAAACCCTTCTTTGCCTCAGGAGCTGCTCTGTGTTACAGGTGAACATATCCCAGGCAGACATGCAGGCCATCGGCAATACCATCACCATGGTGACACAGGATGGCACCACCATCACGGTCCCTGCCCACGACGCCGTCATCTCCTCGGCGGGAACGCATTCCGTGGCCATGGTCACTGCAGAGGGCACCGAGGGACAGCAGGTGAGACACTGTCCTGCACACCTGTGTCATGGCCCTTTAGGAGCTGGTACCAAATGGGCACCTGAGCCATCACACTTCTGTCAGTGATGGAGATTTATCTCAGCAAAGCAGTTTCCAGCACCTGGCCAACACATTCCCTTCATACATGTCGGATATGTTCTACTCCAGACCTGTACATCAGCAGATGGCAGAATGTTTTAAAAACAGCTGGGCACCAAGAAAAAATTCTGAGGTACCAGTCCAATAATTCATTTAGGTGTCTGTAAAATAAGACCTAGAAATGCCAAGCATTTTCCCCAAAGTCACGTAGTAAATGAGTGGTAGAACTAAGACTAGAATCCAGTATGAACTGTAATTTCATTGGTTAATATTATGGGCCTGTAATTTATTTGGCAGATGGGAAACATTTGTGTAAGTATATATCTGTGGGATGGTTTTTAATATACAGGTAAACCAGCTAACTTTTTAGTACAAATATGATGATAGAATCTCTAAGTTAAAATGCATTCTACTGTTCTAAAATTGCACCACATGAAAATGAAGATACTTACTAATCCCTGTGTAGATAATCACAGGTCGTAAGTGCATTTATTGAATTGCTGCAGTCCTGAGGATATTTATATTTTAAGAGCTAGTAGATAACTTAGAGAACACAATTATGGCAACTTTTCTTTTGCACAATACAGTTATGCTCGTGAGCGATCCCAGCTTTGAATGTAGCTGTGAAGGCAGTGGTGGTGTGAGGTCAGGAGCAGGAACAGATGTGCCCATGCAGGTGATTCTCTCCCTTTGTCCTGCAGGTCGCTATTGTGGCCCAAGACCTGGCAGCGTTCCATAGTGCCTCCTCAGAAATGGGACACCAGCAGCACGGACACCATCTAGTGACTACAGAAACTAGACCTGTTACATTGTTGGCTACATCCAATGGGACACAAATTGCAGTACAGGTAAGATGGAGGTAAATGGGTTTTTTGGAGTGTTTCTTACTTCTAGAGCTAGAGCTCCTAGTCAGGTAGCAAAATTACTCGAATAAGCCTGGTTTCCCTGAAAAAAAATAGCCCACAACCATATGATCTTATATTTAAAATAGTATCTAGGATTGGGAAGAAGAATAAGCAGCATCAAATTTTCCAAATCTACTTGTAGATCTCCCAAAAAAAGGGGAAGGGTGGGGGAGGGCCAAACTTCAGGTCAGCTGATTTGTTCATGGACTCAGAAGTTTTCAGTGAAAAAATGCTTTTGTTCATCCTTCAGCTTTACATATAGAGCTGACATATATAAAGCCAAACTCAGGGGTAAATTGCAATGAACTTATAAAATTAGCAAATTTGTTATTTCGGCCTTGAAATGCTAATAGCAAAATAGTGCAGACAGTTATACAGGAAGATTAATAATCAGAAATCTCTGGAAATAGTGACCTTCTGTTATGTGCCAGACCAGCACAGTACAAGCAGTCTCTGTAAATAGTTCCTCACATTGGTCAAACACTGTCAGGAAAAGGTAGTTCCTAGGTATGAAAGAGCTCTTAAGAGCTCAGGTTGAAAGGAATAGTATTAATATCCTCGAGCAGAAACGAGAGATTGTTATTTTACCCTTTGTTAAATGGAAAGTAGCAAGTCAGATGCTGCTTGAAAGAGCAGTGAAAGTCGAGAAGCTCTGAATTCTGAAGTCCTCTCTTTTGAGCTAAGTTGGCAGTAATCAAAACTGCCTGTAAGAGAAACCATGTCAGAAGGCAATTGTTTGCATGAGAGCAAGAAAAAAAGAAACTTGCACCCTCAGCAGTGAGTCCTTTGAAAGGAAAACAGGCACACTGCACAAGCCTCTCTTCTGTTACCAGCAGTGGAGCATTTGGTTAAGTCTCTTTACATTAATTAAACTTAAAATACACAACTAGAAGAGAGAGAATTCAAAATTAAAATACTATTGATTATTCCTGAGGGTTTGATTGGCTTTTCTTTTGTACTTTGATACTAATTAATTAATCTGTTTGGTTTCTAAATACGGGTAAAGCCAGTAGCCTGATAGTCCTATTGAAGCCCTAACGAGGTGATAACAGAGTTCTTGATTTGAGTGGCTCCAGAATGTGATATGCAGTGACTGTAAAAATAACAAGTGGTTCTTAGAACTGTCCCATTAGCTCAGACAATCTGGTTTTACCTTTCACACTCTGTGTTTCTCCTGAGCCAATAAGTAATGGCCAGCTTTATGTTTTTTTGTGAGGCTGAGGTTGTCTTCAGTGTTCCCGTGAACATATTATAAAACTCCATGGATTCCTTCCCAAAATTGTGTCAAGTTGCCTTTATTCAGGGTTGGTTATGTTGCTTCTGGTAGTACCAGATAATTTCCTCTCTAACCTAACTGTAGAATCAGTGTCATCACAACAGCTTTTTTATGCAGTTGGGATTCTGCAATAAATGTACACTTTTTCTATAAATTAATGTCATACGGTGTTCCAAAGAGCTGACTTTCTGTTAGAGAGTTAAGAAAAATGATGTTTGTTTGCTTTACCAGTGATAAAATGTAATGCAACAGCCGCCATGACTTCTGCAAGCCTTGTCTGAGCTTTGTAATATCTGCCAAGTTGAAATATGACCTAGTTTGTGGGTCATGAAATGTGTTTATCACGCAGCAGTTCTTTGAAGCAAATGTATTTGGTAGTTACACAGAAACTCAGTTTAATCTCCTATCAGCAGCTATCTTTATTGTCATGCTGATTAGGTAGCTGCTGGTATATATTACCCACGAGAGGTGTGACAATACTGATCACACTTACTTGGGCTGAAGTATTGTTTGATATCTAGATCTTTGCTTTCCTATCTTTTTGGATGCATTTATTATCCAAGTGTAACATTTTGGATTTATTTCTGTTTAAATGTGTTTGTTTCAGCTTGGAGAACAACAGTCTCTGGAAGAAGCCATTAGAATAGCCTCCAGAATACAACAGGGGGAAACACCAGGGATTGATGATTAACTTCTAAAACTGCTACCAGAACAATAGAGTGAAAGGTATTTTATTTTCAACCAACAAAGGTCCATGCCAGCAACAGCCCATAAAAACTTTGAAGTCCCCCACTCACTGATACTGTGTACACATTTTATGCAAGAGTGAAGAACATTTTCTAAGTTTTGTGTACATAACCCTTGGAATGGACTGACATCATCTACTTCCAACCGTTGTATTCAGGAATATGGAATTAGGAATATATAGTAAACTTCCTTGTTATCCTTTCATCAGATTTCAGACTGGTCTACAAGCAAGTAAAAAATAGAAGTATTTGAATTAATTTTTAATGTCATGTACAAATAATGAAGGCATTACTGAAGATTTCAACTGTTTAAATAACCATTTCAGGAACCCTTACAAGTAATAAAGGCAACAAAGCCTTTTTAAATTGCATTCCATCAATGGAAAAGTCTTGGATTTTGAGCCTACTACTGTAAATCTTCGTATTTTGATTTGTTTCATACAGATTTGAATACTCTTTAGATTATCTACCCCATCTCATTCATTGTAAATACAGACTGTTAATGCTGGAAGCGCTAATTATATTATCTTTAAATTGGATTATGTACAAAGAACTGGTTGTTCAATATTAAAGAAAGTAAATCTAATGATTTTGTTTCTTTACATATTTTACTTAAGATGTTACTCTCAAATTATTATGCAATAAAATATAGCAAGATTGTATTGTTTAGATAGGATGATATTGTCGTGTGACGTATTGTTTTACTTCTTACTGAGACTGAAGTTCAAATTATTTATTTACGGCCTTGTATAAATTTTTCCAAAGTTTATTTATCATAAACTTAATTTTTTGACATTAATTTTGATTGTTATCCACTATAGTATATTAAGCAAATACTGGTAATAGTTATTTCAGACATTCTAAAACACTACAAGAGTGATTTTCACTAGAAGGTGAAGTTACCCATTTTCAAGAGAACTATTTTCAAATGGTGCATTTGCAGCAAAAGTGCAAGTACTAATAGTCTATTTTCAACAGTTCTGAGTGCCTGCTGCTACCATTCAGTACCTAGGATGTGCTGATAATCAGTGCTTTTGAAAATCAGGACACAAGTTACTAGAAAAAAGGGATTAATGATGATGTAAGTACAATGCTCCTCTCCAACTATCATTCTGTAAAGGAAAAAAATCCATTGTAGATATGTCTAACACATACAGCAAAATGTAACTTTCAATTTTTTTATATGAAGACGTGTTTTTACTCTTGTCTTGTTAGCAAGCTGGTTGAGCAAGTTAAAATTTTTTGGCTTCCTATAAGATTCAGTGCTTATTTTAGATTAGTGTCAGGAGCACTTCTGAAACTGAAGCCTCACCTTTTGCCTTCTCAAGGGAAGGACTGAACATCCTCTGGATGAAATCTTTATTAAGGAATCCCAGGTATTGTGAGGTGCACATCCTACATGAAAAAATAAAGTCCATAACTAAGTCCCTTGAGGTGTTTGACCTCAGAAAGGCCAAGATTGAATAGAATGAGCCGGTTTATTATGAATTGCTCTATCGGTGTGGGTTGCAGCCTTTTATGTTTTCTACACAGAGGCCAACTGTAAAGTGCAGTGAGAGAATACAGTACTGTGGGATAGACGGGCACAAAGCAAAGGCTATTCTCTGCATAAATGACAAAGTAAAACTTGGAAACATTTAGGTTGTCTGTAACTTTTGTATAGGATTGAGGTTGCTTGCTCACTTAGGTGCCAGTTTTCCTGAAATGTTGTAAATCTTGATATCCCATGGAGATAAATGTACTATGCAAGGAGGATTAATTGCCTGTCAACTAGATCAGTTTCTTAGTACTTATCACCTTTTAGAAATTAAAGTTGTATCATTTGACATGAATGTTCAAGGTTTTTTTGTTTCTTAAATTTCATTGCTAATAGTTTCTGGAAATGGTGGCTGGAATGGTGGCTTTGACTTAGCAAAGAAATAACTTCAGTTCTTACTTCTTCTCATTTCTCAGGACATTTTCTGACCACTGTACAAATGTGAGTATTCTTTCTCTTTCATACAAGTTGGTTTGCTGCAAGGTGTTCAATCACAACCAGCTCAGTCAGGAAAGCTCTAGTGTTTTTAAAATTATTTCTGTGACTATTATCTTACCAGTTACTCTTGCAAAACTCACAAGGTGGTGCTTCCATGTTTTGCTAGCTGCCTCTACAAAGGAAAACTTACTGAATAAGTAAGGTAGAGTGACTTAGACTGCTCAATGCGCAAAGAGAAGCTGAGGTGATTACGTGTGTCTTAGCTGCAAGGCCTGCCTTGATAACAGACTTCTCTTCGGCGTGGAGACACCTTGGTGATTTTTCCCTCCTGCTTCCATTCAGCCAGGAGTGGAAGGAGCTGTTTTGGTAAGCTGATGCTGCACATTGGCATTGGAAGGCCCTGTAGTGGAGTTTAGACAGGACAAGATCGGGTTAGATAGATAGGAAAACTGGCAGAAAGCATTTCAGGAGGAGGAAGCAAAGAATATGACAGGACTGGGTGTTTGGCAGTAGAAACCTCTGTACCTCACCCACAAATTTTACCCCTCTTTTGAAATTGTCTCAAAGGGAATGCTTTGGCACACTAGAAAGAAGTAACGTGTAAAAGATGAACCCTGTAAAATAAATCGGCTCATCATATCACTGCCTCTTGCAGACTGACTCCCACATTTCCAGTCACTATTTTTCTCTCCTATTTGAATTCCAGGCCTATACCAAGTCTCCCCATAAAGGAATAAGCCCAAAGTCTCTCCAGACCTCGCAGCCAACTTTTCCCTTTTACGTATTTCTCCAGTTTTCCCCCGTGGTGGGCTTTGCTTTACTCTAGTTCAGTGCCTCTCCTGATAGTAGAAGAGGGGATGATTTTCGGTGCTCCGGGCTGATGACCTGTTGTGCCAGACACGCCCTGCATAACAACAGGACGGCTTTTACCCTAAAGGAGTAATGGTTTTCCTCAGAGTCACTCCTGCTGTAAGCAGCCCTCATCCCCGCTGCGCTGACTCGGCCCAGCTCAGCTGCCCGATTCCGCAGCTCCCGCGGTGTCTGCTCGGCACACGGGCGAAGGACGGGCTCACGGCCCTGACAAACAGCGGCTGAGCCGAACGCCGCTCCTCCTGAACTTTGCTCGAGTTCCTGACCTCCTAACCCCTCAAACACTGCCGGCATTTGCCTGACGGGCTGCTCTGGTTTCTGCGAGGATTGTGCCGTAGCAGAGAAATTCCTCTGCACTGCTGTGCTCTTCCCAGTGCGCTCAGGGAGCCTTCCCCAGGGACAGGAAACCATTTAATCCGTATTTAGCCACGAGGGAAAGACGGTGTGGAGTAAGGATCTGATCCAAAGTGTTTCTGAATCTGGCAACTCCAGCTCTACAGCTGTTTAGATTTGTCAGAGTCTACACCTTGAGCTGACCAAGATGTGGAAGTGCCCTATAACAAACCTATTCTGGTCACTCTTGAGTTTGTCATTCAATGGAGACAAATTTTCTGTAAAATTTTCTGTGTAATTTTCAAACAGCACGAGTGAAATTTCACTAATACTTGGGTGGCATGCAAACTGATTTCCTTAAGCAGTGAGGTGTTAAGAGACTGAAAATGACAGGTAACTTGTGTCCTGTTCAGCTATTAATTTACAGTTGTTCGAAGCTTTAAAAAACATATTTATTCAGCATGCATCATTTTTGTCTTGGAAAAAAAAGGAAATTGCCTTGTCTTTGCAGATACGTAAAATCAAACTCCAGCCCCTTGTTTCTAATAAGGTACTCCTATTTTTTTTTATTCGTAAAGTATATATTTGAACACCATTTTCCCAAAAGTATCCTGTGCTCTATTGATAAAAACCTTCTAAAGCATAGACACCTATGACAACAAAACAAAAAACCAAGAGCCATTTTCAGTTCTTTTGTTGTAGATAGTAAACTGCACTCAAACAGAAGCAAGCATTTTTCCTTGTTATGTGCATTGTAAAAGATCCCATCAGTTTGGCATTCCTTTGATTCTATTTTTCATTCTGCTGGTGAAGTTCACTTGCCAAAGGAAAATCTAACAATCTCATTAGGCCATCCCCATTAGCACTAAGTGGTTGACACCTTACCCTATCAGGAATAGGGTGATACCAGACTTTTTAACTGAGGGTTATATCCAAAGCAGACTTTAATTATCCCAATAAACATGCAAGCTTATATCAATTATCCCAATAAACATAGAAGGCTGTATCAACAAGGGAGCACTTGGTCCTACACAGTCTGTGTATTTATCTCTGCTGGAAATGTGACCCCCTTAAATCCAATCCATCTGAGGTTCTGAAACAGTAAGAGATTTTCTTTGGGTTATTACTGTTCTGTTTAATTGTCTGCAGCATTTTGCTCAAAGGAATGACAAACCATTTACACTTTCAGTGCACAAGTAATTGTGTGGAACTTTTCCTATAACAAAAAAGTATCTTAATGTTGCTGTCAAAACCCCAGTGTTTTACCCTTTCTTTTGTTTAAATCCATCATCAGCCTTTAGGTTGATTGGCTGCTGCTTTTTCCTTATTTTTTCAAGAGACTTTTAGACTCTCCATCATGTTACTGCTTGGTTCTTTAGAATTTGCTGAGAGGTTCCTGAACAGGCATCTTAATGAGGCAAGACAAGGAAGAGAGGCTGACTTCCCAACATCTGGCAGGTCTGCTGGCATAACAGAAACTACCACATGGATGTAAAAAGCTCCTGGAAATACAACAATGGTCCAAAGCTACATCTCCAGTGGGCTTTTTTCTCTGGTGTCGGACTAATTCAGTTTGGAATATAGGTTGTAAAGACTGAAAAACTCAGAAAGTTCAGGAATGGTTTGTGGGACAGACGGGATTAGCTGCTTTTTGTTTTCAAACAGATACATTCAAGATAGTAAGAGACAGATTTTTTTTTTTATCTTTTTGTCTGCACACCCAAAAATGTTTGTAAAATGTCTTCCCTTAAATGATGGGCATAAGAGATTATTAAAAGAAGAGCAGTAGATGTGAAAAAAGGCAGGGTACCTCTTTTATGGTTTTGCATGTTCCCTGAAGGAGAAAAAAGGAAATAGGTTAGTGATACAGGTAAATTAGTAGTGTAGTGACTACTTAGCTTCTCTGCATTAGACACTTTGAGGTTTTTAATTGCTGGTACAAAATCTTTCTATTTTGATCATTTTAACTTGGCTTCAACAGAGGAATGGGATGTTCTAATTGTACCTGTTTCAGTCATGGCAATCATTCTGCTCTTCCACTTTTCAGATATTTTGGAGGAAATTTCTTACCTGAATACAACTCTCAGGAGCACATCATTTTGCCATTTTCCTGTTGAGCGGATTTCAAGTGTTAGGAGGCAGACTTACAAGCAAAAAGGGAGTCACTAAAAAATATCATGAGTTTGTGCTCTCATAGTCACAGAGAATTACTGAATTATATGTGACTGCTTGGTACAACCTGCACTTTTTAAATGTACTTTATGCATTTTAATTTCTGAGTACCTTCAGATCTTCCCTGAAATTCCTAGATTTTGGGTCCAGAAGCTGTTCTTTGTGGAAACTGTGGTGTTGTCAAATTCCCCATTCTATTCGTACCTTGTTCTCTTGCTGTTATTATGTAGAGTTCCTGGGTGAATACATCCCTGTGAAATATTCTCTCTGGCTGCAGACTATAAACAGAACACGGACTGGCAGCATCAGCTATTGGCATGTCTTTGGATATACAAAGTCCATTTTTGACGGGAAACTCATTTAACTCTGGACCTTGTAATTGAAGAGAAAGAGGTTGCCAGCTTAACAGCAGCTGTTAGCAGCACAACCCCAGATAAAATAATCTTTAAGCTGCTCACCTTTAGGCTGTCAGTGGCCCAGAGACAACATCTCCCAGTTGGCACACTCCCACTGAGACCTGTTGTCCCTGTATATGCCAAGTCTTGTGTGAACACTGGAATGCCATCACTAGCACTGGTGATAAGCACACTGGTCCCATGGTACCTGCTGAAAACCAAGATAAGAGCTGGGAAAACAGCAAAGATCTCTCTCTGCTCTCAGTTCTCCACCAACAGCCTTGGCACAGGTGGCTGTAGTGTTTCTGTTTTTCATAAAAGCAACTTGACCTTCTTCCTCTTCTGCTTTTTCACTCCTTTTACGCCTCTCAGGATAAGGTGAACTCTTATATTAAGGCGAATTTTGCTGGCTGATGTAGAATGGGTTTCAGACAGATTTTGGCAGAACTCTTCCAATTTGATGGAAGTGGTTTTGGAGGATTCCAGATGAGTTTGCAAGTGCAGGAATCCTGACAAGATGGCAATGCCACTTCTCTGGCAGTTCTGACAGCCAGACAAATTGGCCATTGTTCTATTTCTTCCCCATTCATCATTATTTGACTTCCCCTGCTACCCGCAAAAGTTGGGAACAATGGTTTCCTTGAGCTTGAAAACTCCTAGTTAAAAGCAGCTGTTTGCCTGTATGTCTGCTACCCCAGATAAGTATTTCTGGTAGCAAAATCTTCAGTGCACCATAAAAACAAGTATTATAAAAAGAAAAAGAAGCCAGTTTTGCAAATATATCCTGAAAACTGTTAAACCACCCAAATTTGTGGGAGTATCAGTCAGGCACTGCCTAGACATCAGCTTGTGTGCTGTGACATCTATTTGAAGAATGACGGCTTGAGTCTGCAAGATCTGTAGCGACTCAAAGGTGCAATTTAAGCAGCTTCAGAGAATTTGGGGTGGTTTGGTTCGGAGAGTGTGGCACAGTGGAAGCCTGCAGAGCTCCTCTTGGCTCAGCTCTCTTCCTCCTGTGGTGATGTCCATTGCTCAAGTGCTGTCAGGGAATTGGCTCTGCGGGGTTCTTTGGCCAGGCTGCTCCTAGGGCTCCTCATGCTAATTACAGGTGTCACAGGGGACAGGGGAGCAGAGTCCCACACTCAGTCTGGGCAAAAATCATCTCTTCAACACAACTGTTCATGGTCCTGTCAGCCTCCAGCAAAAGAACAACTGATGCAATTCAGAGCAGCGCGTACGTAGAGCCTGTGAATCCTTACATAGCAGTTGCGTGTTTTGTTAGCTACATATTTATTCAGTACTTCCCCTTCTTAATTGCTTTCGGATTGGAAATAAATTTTCTTTTAAAATCATTGTGTTACTGTTGTTCCTTATTTTTCTCTTCCTTTTTTCCTTTCCTCTCCTGTCTTCTCTTCAGAAATACTTTCTTCTCTGTACAAACTCTGAATTGTTCCACTTGATTTTGTCCCACTAAACTGTTCCAGTGATTAGTAATTCATTGGTTAAACTCAATTAAAACAGGGCTTCTGAACTTCAGTTTGCCACTTGCTGTCACCAAATACCTGTATCTGTAGACTCCAGAAAGCATCAATTATATTAGTTTGAGTTTGGGCAGGAAACTGCAGCTTCGACATTAAAGGGGGAGGGCTTTGCTGAAAGCTTACAGTCTTTAAACTTTTTCAAAGAAAAGGAAACTTCATGTATGACTGAAGCAAGCCACAGATAGTGGCTGGGAAGTTTTGAGTCACCTTATAAGAATTGCTTTGCATCACCCTCTGTGGGCTCTGAATGGAGAAAGAGGTGGAGATTGTATTTTTAAATAGCCTTCTCTTACATCATCTGTTCTAAAACTTGAATGCTTCAGTTAGTACTTGCTAACAGTGCATCTCATTTTAAAAAATGAATATTTTTAATGGGATATTATTGTGATTCTAAATTATTGCTCACCAAGGGTATTTATACTTGGCTTGATGTAGCCCTATCTCTGTCCCATTTTCATAGGTTATGTTGGCTACTTTCAGTTTTCTGAAACTAGTTTTAAGTTGTTTTCTCCAAAGTGCAAATCTCAAAACTTGTGTTCCTGTGGCTCATCACTGCTCGTTTTGAAAACAGGACAGCTCTCTGCAAAGAAATGGGTATTTCAGACAGAAGAGGTTAAAAAAGGAGGAATTACTAGCAGAAGTAGAGTAAGGGACACTGACTTGCGGGTCCGAGGTGCTGCTCTCGTAGGAGGGTGCCATGGGCAGCACAGGAGGATCTGTCTGCCGGGCACGGAGGGGGAGCTTTGGGGACGGGCCGGAGAGGGGCTGTGCTGCAGCGTCCGAGCATCGCCGTGCGCGCAGCTCTGACAGCTGAGTCGTGGCACTGCCTGCACGTCCAGGGAATGAGTGGTGTGCGTGCCTGGAGAGCCCGGGGCAGCACAGAGGAACTCAACACGCATCCTCAGCTGGCTTGCTTTGGGTTCTTTGGGGCTCCCGTGGCTGGAAAAAAACCCCTATTTTTTTCATGTGCTTTGTTACCCAAGGGGTTCGTTTTAAGGCGATTCGGTTCAGAAGAGAGAGGGGCAGGTTTATTTTTTGGGTGCTACCAGACGGAAAACGAAGCCGAGGGGTAAAGTGGTGGCACCTGTAGGGAGACGCGCCTGATAAAACAGCATCCACCGTCCATCGCCTTTGGTGTGCTGGGACTGAGTCCCTTTGGAAGTGTCTTACAGGAGGGAACAGCACAGGCTGCGCTGAGGCTCCTGCGCTCCG
This sequence comes from Falcunculus frontatus, assembly GCA_013398115.1. Classification (NCBI taxonomy): domain Eukaryota; kingdom Metazoa; phylum Chordata; class Aves; order Passeriformes; genus Falcunculus; species Falcunculus frontatus. The sequence continues at coordinate 267,407 of VZRV01007600.1, forward strand.
CTGCCCTTTCAACCACGTGCATCGAGTTACTGGAAATACATTCATCTCTTTGCTTGCGCTTAAAAAAAGAAAAAGGCGTCCTAAACTGGCGCAGAAGGTGCTGTTATTCTATTATTATTATGTATTAAATACTGTACTATTATTATTACGGAGATTTTTGCGCGCTCAGTTCTAGCAACCCAACGGGAGTAAGAGCACGTTGCAGGGGAGCGGGGAGCGGCACGCTCACAGGGCGGTGCGGTGTCCCGGAGCTCCTCAGGCGGTGTCCCCGGAGTTCCCGGGCCGGGCAGGGCGCTGTCCCCGCGGCGTTCCCGGCGCTCCCCGAACGCCGTCTCCGGGCGGTTCCCGCTCCCGGGCGGGGCCGCCCCGGGCTAAAATGGCGCCGGGCGCGCGCCTCACGGGCGGCCACGTCCGCGCGG